>PVKE010011843.1:0-39423 GCA_004027555.1 Craseonycteris thonglongyai | reverse complement strand
GTTAAGGTCATCTGCCCATTTTTTAATTGGATTGCTTGTTTTTTTCTTGTTGAGTTGTACAAGTTCTTTATATATTTTTGATATTAGCCCCTTATCAGAGGCATTGTTTGCAAATATTTTCTCCCAGTTGGTTGGTTGCCTCTTTGCTTTGTTGATGGTTTCCTTTGCAGTGCAGAAGCTTTTTAGCTTGATAAGGTCCTATTTGTTTATTTGTGCTTTTACTTCCCTTGCCATTGAGGTCAGATTCATAAAGTCCTCCCTGAATCCCAGGTCCATAAGTTTAGTGCCAATGTTTTCTTCTATGTGATGTATTGTTTCCTTTCTTATTTGGAGGTCTTTAATCCATTTTGAGTTAATTTTGGTATATGGTGAGAGATTGCAGTACACAATCAGCCTTTTGCATGTGGTTTTCCAATTTTCCCAGCACCATTTACTGAAGAGGCTTTCTTTACCCCACAGTATATTTTTCAATCCTTTATCAAAAATAATCTGTCCATAAATTTGTGGGTTTATTTCTGGGTTTTCAATTCTATTCCATTGGTCCATGTGCCTATTTTTCTGCCAGTACCAAGCTGTTTTGATTACTGAGGCTTTGTAGTATAGATAAATGTCAGGCAGTGAGATGCCCCCAGCTTTATCTTTCTTTCTTAGGATAGCTTTGGCGATTCATGGTCTTTTGTGGTTCCACACAAATTTGATGATTTTTTTATCTATTTCTTGAAAGAATGACTGTGGGATTTTGATGGGAATGGCATTGAATCTGTATATTGCTTTGGGGAGTATGGTCATTTTAACTATGTTAATTCTTCCAATCCACGAACATGGAATGTTTTTCCATTTCTTTGTGTCCTCTTTAATTTCTTTTAGGAGCGTCTTACAGTTTTCAGTGTATAAGTCCTTCACATTCTTTGTTAGATTTATACCTAGGTATTTCATTTTTTTGTTTGCAATGGCAAAGGGAATGGATCTTCTCGTCTCTCTTTCTGAAGTTTCATTGTTGGCGTACAAAAGTGCAGTTGATTTTGGGAACAAACTATATTGAACCCACCTCATTTGTTGGTCCACCATCCATTTCCCACTCAGAGAAAGGGTTTGAGACTCATATATGACATATCTCCCAGGAATGTTGTGAGGATAAAAATTAGCTAACCAAATGTTCTTAGTGATGGCAAAGGTGGAGATAGTTACTTATGGTAGAAGTAGTGTTTAGGAGTGACTAGTCATCAACCTTCAGAGGGAAAAGTCTTGGGCCTTCTAAACTAATTATCACAGAGCCAGTCACATAGATACAAATTCTACCTCCAGGTTTGTAGTACAGGAGACTAAAGGTCCCAGGAAACCCAACTCTAACACAGTCACAAGTTGCTGTCTATAGCTCTCTAGCAGTCATTAAAAATGTTTCTGCTTATTCAGCAAGTCACATTTGCTGGGGATTAGGAGAACCCATAAAACATCGCAGTCTATTCAAAGTCTTCTTCAGATAAATCCTCTGAAGCTTTGAAGTATCCATTTGCTAATACTTTTTCATTACCCTTATCCACATGGCAAAATGCCTTTGTGTGTGTGTATGTCTCTGTGTGTGTGCATGCAGTATTTTTTTAAGGTCTTGATAAATCTAAAGATCAATCCATTCCATAAGAGGTGAATAGGGAATATTTTTATTTTGGATCATCATGACAGTATATCCAGATATCCCATTTGTAGTTCTATTATTTTCTAAGAGTGTGGTGTGCTGGGAAGGGCACTGGGCTAGAATTTACAGATCAGGCTTCTTTCAGTGGCTCTGCCGCCAACTATACTAGACTCTCCCTTAACCAGAACTCAAGCAACTGGCACTCTTAAGTGACTGGCAAGATCTTTTTGCCGGTTGCTTGAGAGTGCTAGCTGCCTGAGTTTGGTTAATGATGAGTCTATTTACATTTATCTAGCATCTACCAATCCTGATAGGTGCCAGTTAACTAAGAGTCTACTGTAGTTATGTGACATTGGACAAGTCAGTCACCTTTCCATTCTTAGATTCTTCATGTATAACATTAACGGGTAGATATATGAGCTCTAAGCTTTCCTTCTAAATGTTAAAACTTCAACTCTGACTCGGTTTCCAGCTGATGACTCACATGCAGTGCTTCCCCACTCCCAGTAGTGCCTGAGGATTGCCTTGGGGACAGTAGAGCTTGAAAAAAATAATTAAAGAGAATTCTCTTTCAACATGACCCAGGGAATGTCTATTAATCAGTCTTATGTTTTGCACTGTGTAGAGTGTGTGTATAGAGTGTATGCGTGTACCTGAGTTCAGAAATGTATGTGAACATGAACTCAGAAGACATTTTTTTTAGAACTGAGAGTATGTTTAGGGATCATAAAATTCTGTGCTTTTCGATTTCTATATAGCCAGCAGAACCCTTTCTTCAATTAAATTTTATTCAGACTCTGAACAGAAATAGAACTCCAGCTACAGAAACCCAGAGTTCCATCTGTTTGTTTCCTCTCTTCCCACCTGCTTCTCACCTAGACCTCAAAGGCTCTCCATAGAACCCAAGCTGCTGAGCACCAGGGTGAATAGTTCCCAAGGAAGCAAGCTGAGGCTCAGAGAAGCAAGGCCTTGCTCAAGGTCATACGCTAACTGGTGGAAACGCTGGGCTTTGGAATGCCTATCCAGGGATCTTTGAACACACTGTATTCTATATAATTATTTTTATCATCATTTTCATAAATGATTAGGTACATAATTGGAAGTATACAGACACAACCATAACGTAAAACTTTCTGAGGATAGTGGCAGTTTTAAAAATCAACAGCATCCAAAACAGCATCTGTGTTAAAATTCAGGACATTCTGGGCCTATGAGCCTCTGGCTCAATACACAGATTACTCTTTTTATGAAGATGAATGTGACCTTATTTCTCAAGTGCTTTTTAAACTGTTATTTTAAAAGTCTTGTTTAAAAGTTCATTTTATATATAATTAAAGAAAAGGAATAATTCAAGAAGAGACAAAAAGAAACCTTTCCACTTACTCACTTGAGAAAATATTCATGAAACTGCAGTACTACCTGCTGATCAAGGTGACGAAACAGCACACAGAACTAAGAGGGTCCTGGTATATCTGTGGTGCACTGAATATTTATGGGAAAATCTGTGTCAGTAATCATGACTGTATAGCTCCAGGGTCCAACTCAAGATTGCAAACTGTTTCCTCCTTTGGACTTCAACTTGACAATAATTCAACAGTGTGACAACTCAGTAGGAAATGGACCTTGAGCACAAGTGATAGGTATCTTTAGCTTGGCTAGAGCTGCCCAGGAAGCTTGGTGGAGGATTCAGTAATCATATCCTATGAACTTCCTCTCTCAGAAAAGAAACATTTGCATCATGCAACCTAAGCATATTTCATACAAAATCTTGTTTCCACTTTTCCTCTAAGCAGTATTTGGCAGTTTTTATCAGTTCTTAATAATATTTTGTTCTGGTCACAAATAAACCTCCCCTGACCCCTTGACAGGCAAGCTGAACCACAAAATATTAGAGGTCGTAGAATCCACTCTGCTCAGGTCATTTTATAACGAAGGAGTCAGAGGTAGATGGGAACCTGACCCATCACACTGCGTGGCCATAGCAGAGCTGGGACCTAAGCAAGGCTGTTGGTTTGATGTCCTTGGCTTTCACTACTCTATGCCATTTCTTTTAAAATTAGCCAAAACACAGCCAGATGAGCTATTTTCTACATGGTTCACTGGTGTGATATTTGCAATCAGGTAACAGAGATTTACTGAGCACCTCTAATTTATTGAACACCTAGGGAAATCCCTCAATAGGCGTAACATCTAGAGAAGACACATGTGAAATAAGACTTAGTGATTAAGAATATAGTTGCAAGTGTGCAAACACTTCTGTGAAAAATCAGCTGCTCTGGGAATGTTATCTTCAGGCTTGATAGCGGCTGTTTATGTGCAGGGTGGAATCTAATTGGTGGATCCTGTGACTTAGCAGTTAAATATGTAGCCACTTACCTTGGTTATCTCCGAAGGTTTTTCACATAATGTTTGGGTTACCTAAATTTGATTCTACCCCTCTTTGCTTCTTATGCCTGAGGAGTTTACCTCCAGAAAGTAGGTAGTTCAGAAGAACTGAAGTTCGGACAATCTTATTCTCCCACATAAGTGCTTTGACAAACAGAATCATAAAGTGAATGTTCGAAACATCTCTGAGTCCCATGTATGTGTGAGTATGTGTGTGTGTGGCGGGGCAGGGGGAGGGGTGGTGCACTCTCTCCAAAGCAGGGCACGCTGGATCCTGGAATCCTGAAACTCCAGTTACACAGTTTTTATATTCCTTACATTTGTATTGACACTAAAGCAATGACTTCAGATATATGGTGATGGAAAGACTGTATAACTGGAACCTATGTAATTTTTACTAACCCATGTAACCCTAATAAATTTAACAATAAAAAAACATAGTAATAAAAAGAAATTAAACACCAACCTCATTTTGAATATGAAACCCTCCTCCTCTTCAACCCACTAACATTTTAGCCTGCCATTCCTGTTGCACTTTCTCCTATAAATGCAGCCTCTACAGAGTGAGAAATTCTTCCATGACTCTCTGAAAAATGAGCGATCATGCCTACATTTTTTGTCATTCCAGAAACATATAAAGAGGCAACAACCAAAGGAAATTCTATGCTCTGGGTTTCACATTGCAGAGTTAATCACAGGACGTTTTTATACATCAAGAAGGCTTGAGCTTGGGATCTGGGTGAGTGCTGGAAGAGCTCTGAACTTGATCCATCTCATGTATCTCTTCCCAGCTCACATTCCATCCTGGGATTCTTCCCTTCCTCCTTTTCCACCGAGTTCATGAAGTTCCTCTGAACCCCTTCCTCATTTTCCCCTTAGTCCCCACATGTGCTCAGATTGTTTTCTTCTTCCACAATGACTCCCTCTGGGTTCTTCCTGGCTTTCTGTCCGGGTGCATCTTCATGGGTGGCCCAATTGCCTCTCCTTCCACTTGCTAGTCTTTTGTTCCCCTCTCCTACCCCTCCCCTAATTATGAGCCTGGTGCACATTCTGGAACCAGGCTGGAGAAGAGGGGGAAAACAAGGGTTCTTCTCTTGCCATTTCCTTCCCCTGGTGGGATAAGTGCCTCAGGGAGAGGGCACCGAGCATGCCTAGCAAAGCAAGACATGTCCAAAGCACGTTGGCTTTGAGTCAGCATTCATCTTTGGTCGGTGCTTTCTCTCAGTTGAGAAATTGGGCCAAGTTTGGCCAAAGGCCCATTCAAAGTTGAGTTTTGGAATATGTGTCTATTCCTCCTCTCCATCTTTTTTCCCCAGGGAACCCAGGAGGCCAGACAAGCTGTTCCCACATCGGGCTCTCATCAGGGTGGCTTGACATGACTTTTCCTCTCCAGTAAAATAATTAGAGTTGAGCTTTCCTTTAAGCAGATCCAATATAGTTTAGAATTAGAGAATAACATCTCTTTTTACAAAACGTTTTATCATGAAAATGTTTTTAATAGAACATGCCTAAGTTTCATTAAAACATGATTCAATGTACAAATGTTTCAAAAATAATTTCAGGAATATATCTATTGTGAATTGTATGATATGCTATATAAGCTAGTCACTGTCTAGCCAGGAGAAGATGGAACCAGTTTTGCCTGATCACCTTGCTCTTGTCCTGACTTTCTACTTCCTATTCTCTCTCTCTCTTCCTGTTCTTCCCACATGTCTGAGGTGAAGCTACAAATTGTAACCAACCCCCTGAAATGTAGTAAAGTAGGCATTCAATATATAGTATTAAAGTAATCTGACTTGATTTATACATCTAAATGAATATAGTCCTCTAAAGTAGTCATACTTTAATTTATCACAAAGATGTTGCTGTTATTTCAAACCCTATTTTATTATAGAATTTATCTCTTTGAATTTCTTTGGAATGACGTCAAGACTAAGTTTATGAGCCCAAATGATAAACCCATAAAGAGGCCTTAAAAATCATCTGGGGTAATCCCTGGTTTTATAAGTGAAGGAACTGAGTTCATAGAGCTTATGCATTTCTTTTTTTCTCCTACATTAAGAAATTGTTGCCTTATTTCTTTGTACAATAAAACCAAAAAAATGACAGCACTGTTCATCCATTGGTCATTTGATTAGTAGATTCAAATGTCTTTATTAACCTGTACACATGATCATAGAAGAGCTACTGTTTATTACAGATGGACTGTACCAATACCTGTACAGTCACTTATGACAAAAGCACACACCAGCAATATTATAGTGTGCAAGATATGGAGGAGATAGATGAACTTTGTAAATCAGAAGTGACTTTCCAGAACCACAGTGGTGGCAGTGGTGGAACTTGGACCCAGGTCTCTCAGCTTGTCAAGCCTGTGTGAATTTCACCACTCTATGGTGCACTAAAGAAAGCTGGGAAGCTGTTTGTCTTCAGAATGTCAGGGATTGTCAGACATTATCATGAAAACAAAAAGAGCTTGTGATTGTAAACAAAGTCTTTCCCTTCAAATCACACACATACCCACATGTACACATATACACGGTTTAAAAGAGGTTATCGATGTTAGAGTTAGATGGGAAATTGAAGAGAAGCCCTTATATTTTAAGTGAAGAGACTGAGGACTAGTGAGATCTCAAACTTTGTCCTGAGCTCAATCAGCAAGAAGACAGTGGTGGGGCCAGGAATGGCATCTTCTCTTTCAGGCCCAGAGCACCCACCATCCCGCCCTGTCGAGGATTCTTGGTCACACCCTCATGCTCCAGAGCAGCCACCTGAAGATGTCTAGACTTCAGGACACCACCCTAACCCCTGCACATTGTACACCCTTCTTGATAAATCATTCTCATGCATGGGAGTGGGCACTAGATATAAGGTGATGGAAGGGGAACTGATACTGAGTGATGGGCACATAATACGATGCATGAATGATGTGAGGTGGACTTGTACATCTGTAAACTGTCTAATTGTTACCAACCAATGTAACCTCATCAAATTTAACAATAAATTTAAAAAAAAATAAAAAAATAAAAAATAAAATAAAAAAAAAGAAGATGTCATTCAAAAAAAAAAAAATCATTCTCATGCAGTAGAAAAGTTTCTCCAAGACAACTCCTTTCAACAACACACCCAAACATTGTCTAACTTCTAAAGCTGACAGTTGCCACATCGTAATCTTCTAGCTCTTCCCATTAACATGATTGGAACACAAGAGAACTCATTCTGAATAACTATCATTCTACAAAACCCTAACTATAGACTTCTATTTTAACACATAAAAGAAAAGGGACGGAGAATAACACAAAGGGTCCTGAAATGTCACTTTCCTAACCATCTGCTTTTATGCATATGACAGTAGATGAGTATATACAATATATAATACATATTACTGAAGCAGGAAGCAGATTGCCCAAGTCAAAGCAGTTAGTTAAAAGAAATCCAAAGCCTGAAGATAACTCTTCCCAACTTCCCACTCACTACCTTTCTGCAATGCTAAGACACCTCTCATCCCTCATGTATCTGAGTAGAAAAGGTCTTTACTGCCATGATTGGTAGTCTTCTTGGCTACTATTAAAAATCAAGTCTACTCTGCAAAAGCAAATTGCCACCATTGTCAGTGCTTCAGATAAGGTTTTGCCTCTTTTGAAGTGTGAGTACAGTAGTAGCAGGCCTAACAGGACCAAGCAGATGAAAGCCACATTTTAGGGACAGGGCCAGCATGATTTGCTGTCATAGCTCTCATTGTATAGGAAGAGAATTGTGGTGGCCCAGAAAGACATCAGATTTCATTCACCAAGTTTTACTATGCAGTTTCTTTTCTGCAAGCTTGAATCAATAATCTGCCAGTTGATCTGCTATTTGTTAGGCGTGACTCTGCATGTAGCATGAGCAAGCCACCCTGAAAAATACTGAACAAGAGAATGGATTTTGGGAAGGCCGGGATGGCTCAGTGGTTTGGGCACTCGCTTTGCGGCGCCCAGGACCCAGGATCGGGTCCCGGCCCCGGCCCGTGCGGACCCATGTGCTGGGTCGGGGAGCTCCCCCAGTTCAGTTCTCTCTATATCTCTGTCTCTGTCAAAAAAAAAAAAAAAAAGAAGCAGTAATTAAAAAAAAAAGAATGAATTTTGTGTGCTTCAAGAGCCGTAGAGTGATTTGTCTATGTTGTATGCCTCCTCTTTCGATGGACAGCCCGCTCTCTTGGGACCAGGATCACACCTGAGTCAGCTGTATCACCATCACATAGCACAGGATGCAATGGATGGTTCACACTAAGTATTCCGTGAATGAATAAGTAGATGATTTAACCAATGATACAACAAATGTGGAAAAGCAACATGAGCTGCTTCAAGTCTTCACTCTAAATATAGTTGACCCTTGAACAATAAGGGTCTGAACTGAGTTGGTCCACTTACATGTGGATTTTTTCAGTAACTACAAAGAGTACTGTAAATATATTTTCTCGTCTTTATGATTTTCTTAGTAACATTTTCTTTTCTCTAGCTTATTTTATTGTAAGTATACAGTACATTATAAATATGACATACAAAGTATGTGTTAATTTACTGCTATGTTATCAGTACAGCTTTGGTCAACACTAAGCTCTTAGTAGTTAAGTTTTAAGGGCATCAAAAGTTATATGTGCATTTTTGACTGTGTGGGGAGTCAGCACCCCTAATTTCTGCATCAACTATTTAATACTGATAGTAATTGCAATTAGAAATCAGAAGAAACATTTGGGCAATGATGCTTTTTGGAAATGTAGGAACTCAACTGGGCCCCAAAAGATAGCTTGAGTTTAATCAGTGTTAAAAGTAAAAAGTAACGGTGGCTGTATTTTAGGCAGAGAAAAATAATGGGAGCAAATGAACACAAATTAATGGAGTGGCAGAAAAAGCTTGAATATCTCCATCTGTCTGTCCTAAATAGCTTTCTTCAAATCAGTCTGCTCAAAAATGAACGCTTCGTTTCCTCCCAAGCCATTCCCTGCCCTAATCCGTAATTATAGCCTAAGCCAGAAACCTAGAGGTCCTTTCTTTTTCCATCCCAACTATTCAATCAGTCATTAAGATGAGATGTCTCTGCCTTACAAACATTTCTCAGTTCTATTTCCTTCTCCCCATGTGAACGTTCATGGCCCTAGCTCAACCTGGAATTGCCTGTGACTTTGTCATACTGCTCCACCTGGTCTCCCTGCTTCCAGGCTGGCCCTGCCTAATCATCTGTACAGAAATTTGCTCATTCCAAAAATATTATAAAAATTACTATAGCACAAGAGACAGTTCATTGTGGAAACATGTGCATATATATATATATGTTCTTTTTAAAAAGATTTATTTTATTGTTTTTGACAGAGAGACAGAGAGAGACAGAGAGAAGGGGGAGGGCCCAGAGCAGTCTCCATAGTTGTATGTCATCAGTTTTCAACATGGTTTTGTTCCACACAGGTGGGCAGGGGCTGCGCAGGGTGGGAACTGGACTGGGGGCTTCCCGCAAGGGAGGCACAACTGCTGAGCCAGGGTAAAGAGAAAATAAAAATAGAAGACAAGGCCAGCTAAAAATTTAGGACACAAATTTATGCTATAAAGTTCTACATTGTAGCTAGTATATGAAGCACCAGTATATGTTAAATAAATTTTATTTATTGGTCTTTTGTTATTTAAGAGATTATTTTGAAAGATTAAACTTATACTGTTTATATTGTGTAGTTCATGAAGCGTGATTGCCTATAATAAAAAATTTTTGTTAAAAAAAAAAGGCAATATTATTCTGTATACCACACAACACCATACAACATGTACTAGAACTTCAGCTCTAATCTCCTAGTGGCCAATAAAAGAAAGAGAGAGAGAGAGAGAGAGAGAGAATACATTGAGTTACCTGGTTTGCATTGTCAATAAAGTTTCTAAAAATTCATGCTTTCTATTAAGGGGAAGCAATAGCTATGAAAAGAATGTTTCTCTAGAGGCCTCCTAAAGGAAACATTGCCTGATAAAGCAGAAAAGACCTCAATCACATCCTTGAAGCAAATATAACAGCAAATTTCATGTTAAAAATGTATCAACTTGCAAGCTGAGAGCTTAACACAAAAATACAATTAAAAACTTTAAATGCAATTTTACATTAGATTTAAGCAATTCAGACCAAGTCTGCTGCTTTGCAATGGCCCCTCTTGACCCAGGGCCAAGAAACAGGGAGACCAGATTATTTGAAGAAGTGTATAAATTGCATTATAAATATCAATTTGTACAATTGGCCATGTTAAGAATTGAGTTTATGCTAAAATAAAATGAAAAAATTACTATATTCCATGTAACCTAAGCTATTTATAAATATTCACAGAAAAAAAATGGCTAGGAAAAAAATATACCAATATGCTAATAGTGGGACTCTGGGTAGTGAGTGAGTGTGTAACATTTTTTCTTATTGTTATAGTTTTCCGTACGTTTTTACGTAATTACTTTGGCTTCAATTTAAGAATCAAATGGAGGGGTCGGAGGGGAGAAGGGTAGGTAGAGGGAAACCTGTTGGCTCCATTTCCAGAGACATAAGAAATAGATATGAAATCAATTTAAAACAATGACAATGAGGTGCCTTATACTTGTAATCTCAGTTCTAATATTTCAAAATATGGAGAGAAAGAGGACAAGAAGAATGTGTTCCAAAATTTTGTTAATGGTTACCTCTGCATGAAGAGTTCGTGTGTAATTTTTTCTTATGATTGATTATGCTTGGTATAGTTTCCAAGTTTCTACAGTGCACATGTGTTAATTTTATCCTGAAAAGAATGAGAAAATAATTTTCCTCAGAAGACAATTCTGGGGAGAATGATTTATCCAAAGCTCACCATGTTACTCCTGAAAAAAGAAGTCCATTCAGTGACTTCCCATTGCTTACAGAATAAAAGACAGGTTCCTTTAGCATGAGTTATGAGGCCCTTTGTGATCCTTGTCTACTTCTCCAGCTCCTCACATCTTGTTTTGCCCTTTTGGCAACACCAAACTTCGCATAGCTCCTCGAATACACCATGCTCTCCAATGCTTCCAGCCTTTATTCATGCTCGGCTCTTGTCCTAGAACACCTTCCCCTGCCTGTCCTTCTCTTTTGAAAGCACATCTCCCTTGACCTTCCTGATTCAGCTTCCTAGAGAAATGCCCCTTCTCTAGAAAGTCTTCCTGAACCCCTCCAAGTTAACTTCTGTTCATAACACTTTTGGTAACTACTATCATGTTGCATTTAAATTCGGTCTACCTGTTTGTCTCCCCCTAAGGGAACCATTAGTGTCACTCACCTTTGCTTATCCTGGCATGAGCATGGTTGAATGTTACAGAGGTTTTCCACAACCTCTCACACAGTATATTATAAGAGAATCAAAGGCACTGTTTTCCCAGGTTCTCTGCTTTTTTCTTTGTAATAGTAAAATTGAATGTTTATTGAGCTATCACTTTATGTTAGACATTCTAACCTTCAGGAATGGGGTTTTCATTCTGAGTATCTGAACTTTCCACTGCACTGAACCCATACACTCCATGGGGAGTCCATCTTTTTTCTGGAAAGGAAGAATCCTGATATTGAAAAATCACTGAGCTTTGGTGATTGAGTTCTAGGACAGGCATTTGAAGATTTCTCAAACTTAATCACCAAAGCTCCAAGGGAACTTGGTTGGAAGTTCTCTTCTTGAATGCTAAACCTTTAATCTTTTAGCGATAAGTGTGAAATAATTCAAAAGCACCTTTCATTCATCCCTAGAGATTTATCAAGCACTTAGTGCCAAGCAAGTTAGTACAAGCAATGCAAAAATTCAAATAAACGAACAAGCAAGAGACCGTCTTGATTTGAAAGGGTGACAAACAAATTGATAATTACAAGTCAAGGCGATGAGTATAGTCGGGGTGCCCCCAGTATGCTGATGGAACCACACAGTTGCCACCATACTCGGACTGAGCAGCAGGGCATGGGAGGAAGAACTAAGATTACTTGGAGAAAATGAAGTCTGGTGTGAAGTCCCTTTGTTTTCCTCCCCTTTTCGTTTTATTGTTTGCTTATCTGTTTGTTTTCCTAGACCTCTCATTATTTCCTTCCTCAAATAAATTCATACAAACCTACAACTCCCTTAAAGGAGTTCCCTATGAAAAGAATAGAAGGAATGAATGGAACAGAGGAAGGACAGAGAGAGGGAGAAGGAAGGAAAGAGGGTGAGAGGCAGGGAGGGAAGAAGCCTATGGCAGCGTCTGCCCGGTCCCCACCTATGTATTGTTGGCTCCCACAGTTCCCTTGCACACTGGCAAGACTGCAATCACCTGCAACTGTCTGCCTTGTAGCCTTTTCTGGCTACAAGAATCTGCTGAGCTTGTATGCAGGGCAAGGCCGTAAGTGCCCAGGAGCTGACATACTCCTCGGCCAATGGCAGAGAGGAGTTGGTAGATCAATATCCTAGCTGCCCTGCTCCTAGAGAGACAAAGTTCTGGGTGCATCCTAGTTTGCCCTCTGATGTCCCCACCAGGTTGAGCCCCAGCTACCCACAGCAGTAATTGCCAACACACCCTGTGGGGCTCTCTCTCGCCCCCTGTTGGTGCCCCCCTGGGATCACCTCCCAAATCAACTTTTCACTCCAATGCCAGTCTCAGATTTGGCTTTCAGCTGAAGATAAGGCATGTGCACACACTTGCCTCATCCCTGGGGTTCAACCAACATGTGCACCCCAGCTAAATTTTTTCCCACGTTAACATAAAAAGTAGATTTTTGTTCTTCAACCAAACTCAGACAGTTGCAAATGCATTGAAGAGTTAGGGGAGTTTTCTGAAAAACAAGATCATGACGTTCACATGCAGGGAGGCTCTTCTGGGGACCGGGTGCTGATGTGTGGGTTGAGGAGGCCTTTTCCCACTGTTCTGACTTTCACAGTGGGTGACAGTCTCAAACGTATGCTGTCCTCGACACAGTTGACATGCTGGGGTGTCCTGGCTGGTCCCTCCTGATCCAGCAATACAGCATATAATTCAGACACGACTAACAACTAGAGGTTAAATCTATACATTTTGATGTCCCCATCAGCAGTCCAAGAACCCTTTATGACTGGTTTTAGATTTCATGCCACATTTATGGGTATGTATGTGCGTAATGTGTGTGTCTGTTACGGTGGAAGGTACTGTTGTGTATCTAACAATGCTTTAGTTAAGCTGATATTGAAATTAGTTTGGATTCTCAGAGCCCCCCGAAAATGCATCGTACGGAGTAGCAAACAATGGGGTAAGACCATCTACGATTAAAACGTCACATGGGATAAATGCCAAAGCAGAGGTCCCACCCTGGGAGAGTTATGAATTGACTGCACCCCTTTTCATCTCCACCCCCTCAATCATTGCTGATGGGCAGAGGGAAACCATTTTCTGCCATCTGGTTTTTGCAAAAGTCAGGCAGTAAGCTCCCTGGGACAGGGATCTTATCTTGTGTAGTTCAAGAATGAGCACATGGCTGTGTACACTCAACAAGCCCTATTAGTACTGGATGCAATCATAAAAATAGCCCAAACAGGGATGTTCGATAGCGTGGTCGCAGTCAGCCTTAGTCATCACGTCCAAAGGGCACTCGGTCCTCCAGGCTGGTGCCTTCTGTCTTGCATACAAGCACCTTGGCTGATAAGGCGGCGAGCTATTGTGAAAATCCTACAGTAGTTCCCAGGATCCTGGACAAACAGCAGTTCAATCACATTTTTTCCCCTTGGTGTTTGACTTTGGCACTGAGCTCTTTTCAAGTGAGAACTATGCCAAACATCTTGTCGGAACCCTTCTATGCGGCAAGTATGCGAACAAGCTCTCTGCGGCATGCCAGGGGAAGGGTGAGGAGGGGCAAGGAAGAGTCCCGGTGGAAGGCATGTGAGGCTTGGGGCCCTTTCTCTGCAGGTAGGAGCCGGCTGAGGGCATCAGGAAGCACTTTGTGGACTGTGCAACTCAGTGCACAGCCCATGTGGGCCACCACATTGGCTCACACGGTGCTAGGGCTCTCGGCCTTCACAGGCCCAGGCCAGGCCTCTCTGATTTGCAAAACTGGCCATCCTGAGTGTTTGCACCCCCAGGAAAAAATGCCCAGAAGTTAGGTGAAGCTCTCACTGTTGGGGGGACAGCAGATGAATGTTCTTGCAGGACCAGCTATGAAATCACTAGAGCCCAAGAGGAGAAAGCTCACAAGGTGGAGAGTATGTTTGCATGTACTTGTAGGTATTTATACAGAAGTATATGCAATCACACGTGTGCAGTGGCAGGATGGTGGCAGGATGGACACAGTGCCTGTGTCTAGAGGAAGGCCTTGCACCCAAGATTTCTTGGAGAAGAAGCTCCTCTCCTGTGTAAGTAAATTTTCCCCCATGTTCTGAGAAATAGGACGGGGTGAGAAAGGAGGCCCCCTGCCCCACAGTTTCCCAGAGGCTCATGGGTGCTGGAGCCCTCGCTCTGTGCTGGCCCTGCTGGGGGGCAGTGAAATAGCCGTGCCCCAAAGCCAGCCACCCCGGTTCCCAGCCCGCTTCTGGGGCTCCCACCCTCTGTGCTGACGCTGTTCGTCTCTGGCTGCAAGGAAATCATCCTTCTTCATTCCCAGAGCAAATTGTTCCTAGGAAAGAGCAGAATCTTAAGAGGAAATCACATCATCCGCGAGGGGAGAGCCAGTTCCTTTGTACTATTTTTCAGGGCTGCCTTTGGAGCCAATAATCTGTCATTCCTTGAATAAACAAGCACCTTATCATATCACAAACATTTATTTAACCCTTTTCTCCTGCACTTTTACCAGCAGGGAGAAAGAAAGTGGTGAGCAGGGCAGCCAGAGCCCTGTGGCAGAAATGCCACATTCCCTGAACATTACACCCAATCTGTAAAGTGTCAGCCGAGCCCTCTCTCTGCCTCCATAAAACGCAGGAGCCAGTCACCCAGACACAGCACCACCTTCCTGCCTCCCACTCCTGTCCCCATCCCCCGCCCCTCTCCATTAATACCCCTCACCCTGCTGTAGACAGGTCCTTAATTCCATCCAAATGGAGTCTGGCCTAATTTGTTAGGTTCTTTAGGGGGCTGCTGAGGGGAATGAAAAGGGGGATACACAGGCAAGGGAGTATTTACATTTCTCCTTTTCAGGACAGTCTGCTTGAAGGACAGAGCTGGTGAGCCTCAGCATTTTTTAATGTGTGTGTGTGTGACTTTTTTTTTTTTTTTTTTTTTATATAAAGGCATATTCTTTGGCTCTGACATCACCAGAAAACGGAATGAGTAAAGTGTGTAAATTTCTCCAAGCTCCCACAATATCCATTTTCTCTCAGTGGATGGATTTTGTTTTTCTTTTCTGGTGTTACTCCCACACAATGGGGCCAAATCTTGCTCAGGACAAAGAAACATATAAATAGAACATGCATGTGGTATGCAAGGGAACTCTTGGAGACCAGAGAGAGACTGTTTGGAAAGGCGTCTAGGCGCTGCCAGGGGGAAGCACGGGGTCCTGGCCTGAAAGGTTCCATGGGCATATGTCTGCGTGTTCCTAAAGTTACAAGTTAGAAATTTCATAATTGTTCTCATTCATGGGGAAATAGTAAGACACATTGCAATAGGTACAAAGGTAAGGGGTACATGTGAAATATCTATCTGTGAATGTGAGCAGGAGTCTATTTGTCGAACGTAGCGTGACAATGCACTCAATTAGCAGGAGAACATGCTTTGTAGAGCTGATGGAGTAGGTTTTGTTTCTTCTTTACCACTAAGGATGCTAAAATATATGTCATTATCTCACACTCTGCATCAATTCAGTGACTATAACAGACCAGCTGAAACTTTCATCAGAACTGTTTTCCAGTATGAAGCATTTGCAATTGTTTTAATGTCAATCATCCGCCAACCAAACCCTCCAGTCTCATAACTACACGCTACAGTTACAGCCAAAAACTACTTTTATCAGTGCAAGTTTGAACAAACTAATGTGTGCCGGCCTTGAGAGGTTATTTTTGTTTCCAAGTCTGGACATAGAATCACTTGTTCAATTTCCTGCTGGGTTACATCAAGCAGTTTTAACATGTAAATCTCTGATAAGGAAACTGACTAATTTATGTAGGTTGCCATCTGAGTAGCTGTCAGTATTGCCTTAATTCTTTTCCTGCTTCCTTTAGTCTTTATTTTTTCTCAGTCATACCATCAGTGCCATTAGTGGTACTATCGAGTACATCCTTTATTCATTACATGTTTAGAATATGTTCTTATGCTAAAAAATGCTTTAAAAACAAACCAACACACAGAAAAAAAAAAACCCAAAACCTCCGCCTCCCTGAAGTTTGTGTGGGAGTTCTGTTGGCTGGGATGTCTATATTTTACAATCTATATTCAAGATAAATATGCCTCTCAGATTCCTTCAAGTATTGTCATCGACAATTAGTAGACTGCTAATTTAAAAACAAAAAACAAAACAGTAATGATCTAAACTATATCCATTTTATGGCCATTCCTTAATCAGCCTTTTTTTTTTTTTTTTTTTACTGCTTTTGAGAGAAGGGAGAGAGAGAAAGAGAGAAGGGCCCAGAGCAGACTCCATAGTTGTACGTCATTAGTTGTGACATGTTTCATTCCACACAGGTAGATGGAGAGCCACGCAGAGAGGGAACCAAAGCAGAGGCCTCTTGCATGGGAGGTGAGAACCTTCACTGCTGAGGCATCCTGGCAGTTACCAGTTGTGCTGCAGTTCAGCATATGGGGTTGCACGAGCCAGGGCCAGGAATCGAACCCCAGACCTCATGATTGTGAGGCAAGCACTCAACCGCTGAGCTATCCTGGCATCTCCTTTAAGCAGACTTATTTGACTTCAGATGAGCTTCACTGCCCCTATGTTGAAATTCTACAACCTGCTTAAGCAACAGTTTCTAAAAGCGACTCTGACTGTAACCTGCAGGTAAAGCAACCCCTGTGGGCTTCTCCACTCAATAGCTTGATCAGAGAAGCAAATATCTTCGAGGAATCGTTAATTCCATACCCAAATACACAAACGGGGGGAGGGGGAAGGATTAACTCAACATAAACCTGTCTTCAAATGTCTGGTGGTATTCTCACACCAAGCAGCACACTCAGCCTAAGCGAAGTCCACAGCTTCCCCAGATGTGTAAGCTGGACACACTTTAATGGCTCAAAGGCAAAGCCTGCCATCCCATTGGCTGGGGACAGAAATAGAATCCATCTACTCTGGGACTTAGACAGCAAGCCAGGTAGGGCACTGCTTCCTCATCTGGTGGCTATGGGAGACAGGGGGAGAGAGGGGCAGTGTGCAGGGCCAGGAGACCCCAAAAGTGACCACCCTTCCTCCCTCTCCCTCTGCTCCACTCCCCAGCCCCAAGCTTTTCCCTTCTGCTCCTACAACTTCTCTTGACCTCTCCGAAGCCTTTTACTTTAGACAAGACAATGTGAGACTAAATGCAAACCAGCTTCCAAAACGACGATTTTTGTATCTGCTGGTGATTCCTTAAGGCCCCGCCCCTGCCCTGGCCTCCCCTTCTCCCACGGTGAACTTTCAATCCTTTCATCCGTGGGGACTACAGGCGAAGTATCTGGGTTTTCTTTCCCAGCCAGCCCACTCGCCAGTCTGGCTTTTCTCCTCTTTGTTTGGATGCTCTTCTTAATGGCTCCTTTCCAACGTGCAGATGTAAACTATTGTCTGATTATTAAAAGAAACACACACACACACGCACGCACACATGCTATCAGTTTAATGACCATAGAGCTGTACACATATAGTCAAGTCCATGGTCTGACTCAAACAAGCCACTAGCTTCTGCTGCTCCAGAAACTTTTACTTTCCCAAAAGTTATTGAAAACAACTCTAAGCAAACACAGAAACTAAGAAAACTAAGAAAGGGACACACTCTATGCTCTGGGACTTTGCTGGGCATCTCTCAGTGCCACTTCGTCCCCATCTAAGTTCACTCTAATTTGGAGCCCTCAGGACCCTCTTATATATAATCTTCCCAGTCTAGTGGCCAGTGACCTCAACTTTGGTCTCCTTTGCCCACAACAAAGTAGTAGTGGCTACTCTGTGTCCTAGTACTAGCTTGTTGGAGTGAGGAGCAGAGACCTGGCTTCACTTCTGCTTCAGCCCACTGGTTTCATGAACCTGGGCAAGGTCCTGCTCCCTGCCCAGTTTCCTTGTCTGCACACCAAGAGGGTGGAGCTACGTACATTCCTTCCATTTTTCCTTAAGCAAATATTTATTTAGCTCCTACTCTGTGCTAGACACTAAGGATGGAACTGAGAACAGGACAAACAAGGTCCCCGCCGTAGCTCATATGGAATAACAAGAGGAAGAGAAAAGAAAATAAAAGAAAACCAAGTCTGACCATCCTGGCAGCCCCTCAGCCTTTGAATGTACTGTTAATAATAGCCCAGTGTGTTGTGCTTCTGACTTTTTGGCTAAAGATGTGGCACTCTAGTACGAACGGTAAGGCATTAGCTTTAGGGAAGAAGTGACAAAAAGGCCTTCATGACCTTGAAATCCCCACCTTAGTGGGCACCTACTACACTTCCCCTGAAACCTGGACCCGCCCAGAACTGCCTCTAGGTTGGTATCTTTCTCTGAAGCTGGGTATCAGCGGCCATCTTTCCACTTTCTACTTTAACTGGTAGAACTTTCAGAAACAGCAGGCACATGTGACACATCACCAGCCTCTAGCTCCACCCTTCCGTGGAACTGTTATTTTTAGTCTCCTCCTCTCTCTTTCCCCAGCCATCTACTTACCTCCCTGCATGAGTCATCTCTGTCGATTGCTCCACGTACAACGTGACTCCTTGATTCGTGGGGCTGGCTTGTTTTAACAAACCAATTTACTCGACTCCATCTTTATTTGCAACAATCAGAAGAATCTGGTGTGGGAAGAGTTCTGAGGTTTCCAGGGAGGCCCCCAAACATATGTTATACAAAATGTCAACTACCCGCAGAGAAGCTGCAGGACAGAGCTGCTCACAAGTGAATGAGTCATAGAGTGGAGCATATTGTTTCCATATTTTCCTTACTCTGTGTTCATATCCATGTGACTGACCCTTGAACCCAAAGTTTCAGGTACAAGGAAGTGCTCTTACTCAATTTGAGACCATTTTACTGAGGTTCCTTCCAGGTGTTGAGGTCATATCCTAGAAAATCATAACTTGCAAGGCAGTTAGTCATTCATACAAGAAGCTGAGTTCTCAAAATAACGCATAATGAACTTGAAGTATTTCTAGGAGGTGTTGAATATGAATCATCAATTTCTATCAGAATTGTTGTTGCTGTTGTTGTTTTAGTCTTAGAAAAAATACTTCTGAGTCTATCTTCAGGCAATGTGACGACAATAATGAAAGCATTGTCATACAGATCCAGGCCACATGCATGTGGCATCAAGAAGTCTATAGAGGAACAGTATGAAAGTTCTCCTTCATGTTAAGGAAGTAACTCCTTCCTTCATAAATCCATTCAACGGTCACTTATCGGATACTCAATGTCATCTCACAGCTAGCTCCCCTTCTCTCATCATGCCTCAGACCCACGTTGTGTTTCTATGTTAGCTGGTTTGTTTTATGTCAGGGCATCATGAGCTCAGACTTTTCTACCACAGGCTGTCCTCCTGGGATCTTCTCTCCACCTGGATATATCTCCTGCCCTCAATTCTTCACCTGGGTAACTCTTCAGTTCTTGGTTTAAAGGCCTTTTCTCCAAAGAAGCTGTGTCAACCCCTTCAGGGACAGGTGAATTTCCCTATTCCTTACTCTCACACCATCCTGTATTTTTCCTGTGTTGTATTTATCACAACTGTATTTAAATGAGTGTTTAAGTTAATTTGCTGAATTTCTATCTTTACCACCCGATCTTCCTGGAGGCAAGCCCCATGCGTTCCCTGCCGCTGCTCTGACACCTAGTACAATGCCTCACAAATGGGAGTATTTTTCTCAATAAATGTGTTGATTTCATAAGTGTCCCCACTCTCAAAATTCACAATCTAGTAAGGGGGCCAGTTGAAAAACAATGTTGTACATTCACTGTTAGAGAAACATGGTCATCATACGGTAGATGCATAACAAATGCAACAAATAATTCTGCCAGAAATTGTAGAAGGGAGACTCAACAGAAGTGGTAACATTTGAGCTGGGCCTTGAGGTAGGAATAGGAGTTCAGATTTAAAGAAGGGGTTGTGGGGGATTCTGAGCAGCAGATTTAATATTAAAAGGACAGGGAGGGATGAAAGTATAGAATGAATTCTGGGGAAAGCATGCTGTCAGTTGTGTTAGACTAGAACATGACTGTAGGGAAAATGCAGGAAATGATGGAGGACTTGTATTTTCGGTTACAGACTCTCTGTTTTAAGCAAACAGGAATAGAACTATGAATATATGGACTTAAATAAACAGTTTGTGTTTTAGAACATTCTCTCTAGTGACAGAGTGACAGATAGCTTGGAGTGGGAAGTGGATGAAAAGTATTATATTTAGGGGGTTAATGTGGGGGCCCTGGCAAGAGGTCAGTGGCTGGCCTGAAGGGAGGAGATAGACATGAGAATGATAGTGTAACCAGGCAGGGTTGGTATGATGAGATACGGGGAGTGAGGGCAAGCAGTTTGCCAAATATGACTGAGGATTCCAGCATGGGTGCTGACAATGTTGATCAAAGTAAAGTGAACAATGACATTGTCAGTGGTAACTGTAACAAGAACATGGGAGGAGTAGGATGGGGATTTGGGAGCGAGATGAAGGAGAAATCTCATTTGGTTTTAAACAAACTGGGTTTGCCATGCCTCTTTCTCAGCCTGGAGGAAATGTCAAGAGCACAGTGTTTCTCAACTTTCTTGTTGTTGTCATCCCTTAAGGAGCCTTTTAAAATATATTTTCTAATCACCCTGCTCCCATGAAACTTTACTATGATGTCTATACTGTGTGTCTGTTTCTGTTCTGTCTACGGGTCTGTGCTTTGGACACAAAGAGAGGAGATTTTGACTCCCAGGACCGCATCTTCACCCTCTGGAGAATACTGTCAGGAAAGGGAGGGAGGTTGGCGGCCGCTGTTCTGCCTGCCAGGAAAGAGGAAGGCTCCATCAGCAGAGTGTTTGCAACGGCCTTTGCAGGTTACAGAAAAACACTGTTTTTGTTTTTTCTTTTTATTGAGATATAATTGACATAGAACATCGTGTAAGATTAAGGCACAAAACACGTCGATTAGATACACTTATGTATCGCGAATGGTTACCATCATAGCGGAGCTAAGGCCTCCATTGTGTCACATAATTAACATTTGTTGTTGTCGTTGTTGTGAGACCCTTCAGCATCCACTCTCTTGGCAATTTTCAAGTATAAGTACAGTATTATTAACAATGCTCACCACGCTGAACATTAAGTCCCCAGAGCTTATTTATCTCATGACTGGAACTTCGTACCCTTTGATCAATATCTCCTTTTCCCCCCATCCTCTGACTCTGGCAACCACCATTCTACTCTGTTTCTATCAGTTCAGCTTTTGAAATGCTACATATAAGTAGATCACACAGTATTTGTCTTTCTCTGTCTTACTTATCTCACTTAGAGTAAAGAAGATGTGATATATGTAAAATAAAATATTTTTCAGTCACAAGAAAGGAGACCCTGCCATTTGCTACAACTTGGGTGGACCTTGAGGGGATTATGCTAAAAACAGCTTTTTAATTGGGGTAAAATTCACTGAGAAAAGTAGGTTTGGAGCGACAAATACAGGAGCTTTACAAAGATGCCTGAAAGAGCAGGAGCAGGTGAGAGTGACAGGAGAGGGGGCTCATTGGAGGCAGAACCCTGGAGGCCAGCAAGGTGGAGATAGCACAGGCCATGGAAGGTGGGTGGCAGGGAGGTGGGGGAGGGGTGTGAATTGGGGGAGCTTTGAGATCTCAACCTCACACCTTGAGGAGAATATAAAAGAGAGGGACAACAACAGCAAGCAGAAGAGCTGGGAAAGTGTCAGGAAATTTGGCAAATCAAAGTTTAGTTATGACCCTCTGAAATTTGAGCAGAAATGTGAATAGAAGAGTAAATTAAGGGAGAGCCATTCAAATATATGGTAATAGAAAAAGTAAACTCACTCTGGGTGGTGAGCTCACAAGGCAACACATAGACAACATATTGTAGAATTGTACACCTGGAACCTATGTAATTTTACTAACCAAGGTCACCCTAATAAATGTAATAAAAAATATAAAATAAAATTAAAAGTATTGAAAATAAAAAAAGAGTAAACTAAAGATGACTACGTATGTTAGGAGGTTTAAAAAATACTTCCAAAGGTTTTGCAGGAAGAAAAGGAGAACATTACTGAATTGTGTATAGAGTTACAAAATTTGGAGCGAGAGGTTTTTTGGGTTTTTTAAATAATTTTTCTGGGTGTTGTAGTTGTTATTGTTGTTGTCATCATTGTAGACAATTCTCTATTTTTGCTAGTGATTCTGTCTTCACCAGCTCCTCTCGAATCCTAATATCCTTTGAATTTAGAAACCAGAACCCTCTTGGAACTGTTTATAAAATTAGTCTGTGAATTTGAGGGATCCTCCAAAGGGTTCTCCCATGCATAAGGGGCCTGAGAGGTAGTATAAGTGAGCCAGGTAGTGTGAACAGAGAGTGCAAAGAGGGAGGGGCCGGGGGGAAACAAAAAATCCAGCTGGCAGAGGCTCATAAGTTCCCCATGGATAAGATAAGGATTTAAGTTGTTTCCAAGCTTTTGTTTTTACAATGCTGTAATGCATGTTCCAAAGCACTCCATTTCATATATTTGTGACTATATTTGTAAGATCAATTCCTAGAAGTAAAGTTGTTGGGTCAAAGAACGTATGATGTAAAATCATGACACGTAAAACTAACTGTTCTCCAAGAAGGTAGTAATAGAAAATTACACTCTAACCAGCTAGGTATTAGAGAATCGACATCCTTATATCCTGGCCAGCACAACGTCGTACTATCAAATGTTTTCATCTTTGTCAATATGATAGTGGAAGAGTAGTATGATTTTTTTTCCCCCTTAACTTTAAAGTGGCATTTCTCTTTTTATGAATGAAGTTAGCATCTTTCATAGGCTAGAAACCAGTTTTAGTTTGTATTTTGGTAGCTGTTTCAGTTTTTGTTGGTTTTATGTTTATCATTTGCACAGAAATTTGTGTATGTTTTTCATATATTAAGAAAAATTTATTTAATCAGTAATATGAGCTACACATGTTCTTCCCTGTTCATTATTTTTTTAATTCATTTATGGTGAAAAGAAACTCATTTTAATTCCTTTTAATTATAAATCAGGGGTGTCAAACTGGCAGGCTGGGAGGTAATTTTTTGTGGCCCACAATGCTCTGAAATAAAATGAAAATAGAAAAAATTGTTATGAATATTGCCTCGATCTCCCGTAAGAGCTATTTTCTTCATAACAATTTTTTCTATTTTCATTTTATTTCAGAGCATCGTGGGCCACAAAAAATTACCTCCCAGCCTGCAGGCCGCCAGTTTGACACTCCTGTTATAAATGATTAAATTCATTTATGATTTTAATTATATTCATTCATTCATTTATCATTGTGCAAGACACACATTTAATTTTTTTGTATGTGATAAAAATTACAAATACATTATTTTATGGTTTCTCAATTTTTTGTTATACATAGACAAGACTTTACTACACTGAGTTTATTTTTAAGATACAATCTATTTTTAATTTTAGTACTTTTCTGGGGAATAAGTTTTGTCTAAATTTTGGCCATCTAAAATTTAATTGTAATGTTGTATGAGGTTGTAATCCAAGTATATTTTTCTTCCCTGGTCTTATATATTTCAGTATCAGTTACTGAATAAACCATCTGTTTCCTACTTATTTGAACTGCCTACTTTTGTCATAAATTCTTACATATCTTTGGTTTATTTCTAGACTTTTTATTCTGTTACATAGCTCTATCTATTTACTTGTGTACCAGCACCATGAGGTATGAATTACTATAATAGCACATTACAACATATTACATCTGGTAGGGCTAGTCTTACTAATCAGCACACCCCATCCCACCTCAACTCTGGTTGCTTTTAAAAACTTTTCTTTGTCTATGAGATTCTACAGTTTCTTTGTGATTTGTCTTTTTTATTTTTTTAAGATTTATTGTTTGAGAGAAGGTAAGAGAGACAGACAGAAGTGGGAGGGCACAGAGCAGTCTCCATATTTTGCACATCATTAGTTATGACATAGTTTCATTCCATACAAGTGGATGTGGGTTTGCATGGGGCAGGAACTGAACTGGGGGCCTCCTGCATCGGAGACAAGAACCTTTGCCAGTGTCCCAGTGGTTACCAGTTGTGCCACAGTTCATCATATGGGGTTTGCAGGCCCGGACTTTGTGGTTGCAAAGCAAGTGCTCAATCTGTTTAGCTATCCCAGCATCCTACTTTGAGATTTGTCATGATGTGAATTTCTTTTCATTTAAATTTAAGCTTTCTTATTCTTTCATCAATCCATCATGCCCTTCTTTTCTCACCTTTTGGAATACTAATTAAACTTTAAGAGAGAGGAGAGATTTTGTTTGAGAAGAAAGAACTTTCTGTCTTCCATAGCTCTCAACTTCTCTCTCTCATATTTTTCCTTTTTTTTTTCCTCTTTGTTACACAATTCATTAAATTTGTTTGCATGTTTTCAGTTCTCGCATTCTCTCTTTTACTGTATCTAATCTGATGTCATCCATTGGCTTTTTAATTTGCTACTCTATTTTTTATTTATAAAGTCCTATTTGGTCTTTTTCAAACCCACCACACCATTTTTTATTGTTTCTTATTTCTTGCAAATATTTCATTTATTTAAATAAAATTAGCATAGTGGTTTATACTCTGTAGCTGCAGGTGTATGCCTCCTTTCTACTGTTTATTTTTGTTGGCACTAACCAAAGACTCCTTGCTTTCTAATGTGTTTGGTAGTCTTCAAATGAACTGCTTACTGACAGTAAACAAAACCATTTGTACACAATTCCTGAGGTCTAGGATGAGAGTGTCTACTTCTTGAGATGATTAGAATTTGCTTCTGCCAGCTGCTTGGGAACACTATGGTTTGATATCACATTAAACTAAATTCATAGTTTAAAGTCTCTTGTCCCACCTCAGTGACACAAAATGAGGCTCTAAATATGTGTGAATTCTGGCCAGTGGTTCAATGAGGACATCCTACCTTTTTCTTTGCTTAGTGTTAAGGCAACTCTCCTCATGGTCCCCTGAGAAGGGGGAAAAGGAACAAGTTTGCCTCTGGTTCACTTTGGGGAGTCCCAGCTTAATGAGACCTCCCTTCTATGAGACCTCCTTCCTATGAAACCTTCACTAATACCTTGGATGAGTCCTGGCCCTTGGGTTCTGTCTTATGTATTCTGAGACTATTAAATCCATAGTCAAGTAAACCTGATCAATAAAAGTGTTCATGGAAAAAGCTAATTACTTGGTAGCTTTTTAACCAGCTTTTTATCAAAAGCTTGTTATCATCTTTTCACTACTTTTAAGAAGAATTTTACTTAATATTTTATCCAGTTTTTCATTGTTTTCAGTGGAAGAGTTAATTTAAATAACCGAGCCCATTATTACCAAAAATGGAATAATGCCTGATTTTTCTTATAAGCTTTAGAAACAATATAGGTTTTTTTTGTTGTTGTAAAATTTATTAGAGGGTTACATTTGTCAGTAAAAATTATATAGGTGCCAGGTATGCAACTCTTTCCATCACCATATATGTAGCTCCCCCTTCCTCCTCTTCCATAGTTTTCAAAAATTCTATATCTTCATTGGCTTCATGTTTTATTTATTTATAATTTTTTTTTAGAGAGAGTTGAAGTTTTAGTCTTCCTGTTTGAGAATATGCCTTTCCATTGTTCCAAGTCTTTTTGGTTTGTTTGTTTATCAATGACATTTTAAAGTTGTCTTCTTCTATATAACCTATATTTTTTTAGTTAAATAACCATTCGTTGATTAAATTTATGACTATGTGTTTTATTTGTTTCTGTTATGTGAATATAAATATTAAAACTAAAGTTCCCCCCAGAGTTCTGCTTTAGCTCTACCCTATAAGTTCTGGTATATACTAACTTAAATTTTTTTTTTTTTACATAATATTCAAGTATATCCCTGATGGTAGCATTGTATAAGAAAGAGTATTTAGCATTGTACAAGAAAGAATATTTAGCATTTCCAGGTAGAATAATTTTTCTTTTTTTCACTAATTTGTTAGTAATTTCTAAGTAAATTGCTTTGCTATCAGAGAAGCTTCTCTATCTTCATTCTAATTTTTGGAGTTTATTGAAGTTTTCTTTGTGACCTTGTATATATGGTCAGCTTTTTTTAATATTCTAATAGTACTTGGAAAAGTATATTCTCAGGAGATAGAGTTCTAGGGAAACTGGGATGGCTCAACAGGTTAAGCTCTCACTTTGCAGACACAAGGTTCGAGGATCACGTTCCAGCCCTGGCTCGTGTGGACCCATATGCTGAACTGGGGTGTACCCCCATGTGAGAGGCCCCTAGTTCAATTCTGGCCTGGATGAGCTTCCCATGTGGGAGGCCCCCAACCTGGTTCCCACCCTACACAACCCTGTCTACCTGTGTGGAACAAAACCATGTTGAAAACTGGTGACGTACAACTATGGAGACTGCTCTGAGCTCTCCCCTTTCTTTCTGTCTCTCTCTGTCTCTTTGTCAAAAACAATAAAATAAATCTTTAAAAATAAGAGAGTCCTATGTATATCTATTAAATTTACTTTATTAATTACATCATTTTATGTTGAATGGCATTCAAATGCAAATAAAAGGGAACTAAAGTCTCAAAAATTAGACTTAAATTTGTCTCAATCTTTGTACCTTCAAAATGTTTGTCTCTGCTTTTTGACTTGAAAATGCTTTGGCTGGGTTTAAAATCTTGTGGTCATGCACTGTAGACATTGTTCAGATTTCTTCTAGCTCTTGTGCTGCTGTGGTAAAACCTAAGAGAAGTCTGAGTTTTTTCAAGTCTCTTTATAGGTGATTTGATGTGGCTATCACAAAACTTACAAATTTTTTTTTTTTTTTTGTATCTTTAAAATCCAATAAGTTTTCTAGGATATGTCTCAATAGTGATGGTTCTGTGTTAATGTTTCCTGCAACAGAGTAGCCCCTTCAGTCCTTCAGTCTAAATAGTCCAGTCTTTTATGTATGGAAAGTGTTAAAATTTTATTTATTAAAATACTATTCCTGTTCCACACTGTTTTTTTCTTTTTCAGGTATATTTTATATACTATCTGCCCTTTATACCTATCACCTTCCTGAAAACTCTTTACAATCCCTGTCTCTTTCCATTTAATCTTATTCACTTTCCTCACTCCTATCCTATGAGTACTTTGCATATTTCCAGCAGAACCAAGCCCCTTTCTGCTGCTTCTGTTTTCTTTATTTCTAGGTCACCTTCTTTATTAAGTTATGCCAGTTTTGCTTCAACTCCTGTTGTCTTGCTAAATATTTCCTGAACCTATTATATATCTGTTTGTTATGTTTCGTTTGAGATCATTTTTCTAAGATGATTGCTTCACTAAGTTTTTTTTATTATTATTATTTTAAAATTTATGACAGTATGTTAGGTCACACATTTCATCTGTTCGAGGCAATATTTTTCTAGTGAATCTTTTTTTTTTCTTTTAAGTCTGATTACTTTGTTTTTCTTGCTTCTTTCATTTTTTTTTCACTTTATGATGATTCCTTTTTGATTATTCATCTTCAAATGAAACATAGTCTTTCTGAATCAGCTATTTGCAATAAATTTATGTAGGGAGAGGACAGGGCTATGTTCTAAGCTGGCAGGAATTCTCCTTAAACCTAAGGTTGCAATGATGAAAGATTACTTTTAGTGTCAACCTGCAGTTTCCCCTCCTGCAGAGACTGCAGCTGTGGGGCTGCACACAAGGAAATCTCCCCCTCCCCCTGACTCAACAACACACTCAATAATGAACTTTTGAAGTTGTTACTGAGTATCTGAGTCATCATATTGCTCATTTTCCTAGAACTGTGATCATATAGTACTTTTCGTTAGAATAGTGATGCTCCAAATTAAAAGACTACAGTTAGTCAGCAAATAACACCATCTCTACCACTGTCATGGAATGCTGTAGCTTCAACCCTCTTCTTCAATTCAGTTTAAAGACTGTGACATGAAACATGAGAAAGTGTGAAGAAATTTCCAGAACAGGACAATTTCTGTGAGGGGCAGGATCCAGATGAAATGGCCATCAACATACCTGAAGTAATAAATTTTCTATTTGAGAGAGGAAGTCACGTGTTGTTGTTTTAAAAAAAAATTGTTTTAATTATGTCATTCAGGAACATAGACCATCCTGGAACATATAAGTCACCAGCCTCCACTAACATTGGAGTTTTTGAGAATAAAAGCAGGAGAACAGGTTGGCTAGGATTTCCAGTGACCTAGCTCAGCAAGACAGTCAGAACATATAAACCAAAGGTCACAATGAGAAAGATAGTGTAAGCTTTATTAAGCTTCTTTCTATCTATGTACTATGTTTAAATATTTGTGATATTGGGGAAGCTGGAATGGCTCAGTGGGTTAAGCGCTCGCTTTGCAGCCCCAGAGCCTGAGGATTGAATCCCGGCCCTGACCCATGCAGTCCCATATGTTGAACTGGGGTGTGCCCCCAGTTCAGTTCTTACCGGGGCCTATGCCGGAGGCTCCCGGCCCAGTTCCTGCCCTGCGCAGCCCCGCACCCACCCGTGGAGTGAAACTATATGGAAAACTAATGCTGTCAACTATGGAGACTGCTCTGGGCCCTCCCCCTTCTCTCTGTCTGTCTCTCTCTCTCTCTCTGTCAAAAAACAATAAAAAAATAAATCTTTACAAATAAATATTTGTGATATTATATATATATATATATATATATATATATATATATATATATATATATATCCTATTTGTTTTCATCAGAGAAGTTCAGAGGACAGCCGTCCAAATGAGAAGAGTCTTTTGCTTATTTTCTGGAATATCAAAGAAGTGCCTGGAGAAACCACGGGAACATAGTAAATAGTAACTACTAATCCTTGGGCACCTCCAATGTGCTCAGGGTGTTATAACTTATTCATTCCCCCCTCCCTTTTTTTCATTGAAATGAATTTATATTTTATTTTTACCTGTGTAAATATTTTTATTTTATTTTATTCTTGTTTGAACACATCATAAAGTCTGCTCTATTACTAAGTTTTTAGATGTGCAATACATTATTCTTGACTATAGGTACTAATTATCAGAAAAATTAAATCAAAACCACAATGAAATGTCACCTCACACCTGTCAGGATGGCTATTTATAAAAACAAACAAACAAAAAGAAGAAGAAGTGAGAGGGACCTTTTCACAGTGTTGGTGGGAATGTAAACTGGTACAACCACTATGGAAAATAGTATGGCGGTTCCTTAAAAAAATTAAAAGTAGTACATAAGTCATATGATATAGCAATCTCACTTCTTAGTGTTTATCTAAAAGAATTGAAATCAAGATCTCAGTTATCTACACTTCCATGTTTATTACAGCACTATTCAAAAGAGACAAAATTGTGGGAACAACCTAAATGTCCATCAGCAGATCAATGGATAAAGAAAACGTGGTACGGTAGGCTCTCCGTTAACTAGAACTGAACCAACCAGTAAAATCTCAAGTTCTAGTTAATGGACAGTCTACTTACATTAACCTGGCATCTACCAATTCCCATGGGTGCCAGTTAATTGAGAGTCTAGTGTATATACGTACAATAAAATACTATACATCCTTTTAAAACAAAAGGCAATTCTGCAATACATGGTGGATGGAACTTGAGAACATTACGCTAAGTGAAATAAGCCGGTCACGGAAAGAATACATGATTTCTCTCATTTACCCTTTTTAATAATTCAGCACAGCATATATGATTATTCAGAATTTTGCAGATGTAGTCTTTAAGGCTCAGAGAGGGTAAAAAATGTGCCATAGTCATTCAGCAAGCAAGGACCAAAGCTGGGATTCAAACACAGGTCCCCAAAGCCTTTCCTGTGTCATCCTCCCGAGGCAGGAACTGGCCCTACTGAGAACAGGAGAATGGGCAGAGCCTAGGAGCCTACAGGGAGGTAGGCGTGGTCGTGAGAAGGGGCCCAAGTCTCAGGAGGAGACTTGTCCAGGAAATGCAGGGTGCTGGGAGCTCTGTACCTTCCTCTGGCAGGATGCAATTTTCCATCGCCACCAGACAGCTGTTTGAAATACTACAGTTCCAGTCCCCATGACCCTCTTGGAATTCTTCCACCATTCCTGCAGCCCTCATTCTCAGTATGGGAGATTGTGCTTTAGAGGGATGTTATGAATATTCAGGAACAAGGGATTATAAATCTTTTGGCAAACAGACAGTCCTATGGAAATGTTAAATATCCGTATGTTCCCATTTAACTTCGTTTATAGCATTTGGATGAAACTAAGACATTTTGCCTCTTGTTTAGGACTTATACCACTCAATATTTGTAAAGAAATGATTAGCCACCTCTTACATAAGATGTAAGGGAAGTTCACTTCATCTTCATCTGTTCCAGAAGGGGGGGTTGTTTTGTTTGGGCTTTGGTTTATGTTCTGATTTTTGTTTTGTTTTGTTTGTTTGTCTGCTCCGAATGCCTGTAGTTGGCTGGGTCTATGACAAATAATCTCTTAATTATGCAATTTACTCCACTTAAAAGACCTCACCAATTTACAATGTCTCTGAGGGCATTTACAGATCATTAAAAATCTAATTTCTGTACAGTGGCCTTTATATTGGACAATAGATAACATTTAAAAAGATGCATTTCTACATGTTTCCATTTTGTTACACAACAAACCCTTCCCCCCTCAATTAGTATCTCCAAAATCCAATTATCCACATAAATTTGGGACCTATTATCTAGATAAATTAAATGCATCTGTGTTCCAAGAAACTTTAACCTTAATAACTTTATAATAATTACTTGTTCTAAATTAATCTAGAGAGCCTTTCAGTAGAGTAGCCAAAGAGGAACGCTAATATTTAACTGTTTTGAATGCCTTTACTGGGTTCTTATCTTATACTTCCATGGAAGTTCCAAAGAACAGAGGCATAAACAAAAGGACAGTCACCAAAGAACAAAAGGAAATGAGATTTCTAGTTATCTACAAGCTACACAATCACCCCTTCTCTTCCCTGAGCTCCTGTCCCTCCTTCTATGTTCTTCTAAAACTGGAGGTACTTCTGCTTTCTCTCTCTCCTCAGTGGGGTGTTAATGAATACTTTCCACAGTCTGGAATGCCATGAAATGGCAACATCCTCCCTCATAAAGTCTTGTGGAGGCCTTCAGTTAGACCCGTACCTTCCGTGGTCATCTCCTCGCTGATACAATCCATCTTCAAAGGCCCTCTCCACTTCGTGCTCAAGGCCCGCTCTCTGTCTCTGTTATATCCTCAAATATAAAGTTTCTAGAAGGTCTGTGGCTCAAGAATGCCTCACCAGAGTCTTCTTCTGCTTTATTAGTAAACTAAATACCAAGACATTTTAAAGCAATCAAGTCTTCAGTCACACCGTTTAATATTGGTAGACAGTTCTCATGGCCCTCAGTTCTCTCAGAAAATGCACATGAACAGTGTCCATGCTGTTTCAGAAGATCTCTAATGGCACCAGACTGACTCCCTTCTTATCAGAAACAGAAAGTGAATCCATGTCCACCCCACTTACAGAGCCGCTTTTGCTCTTCTCGCTAGGAATTCACAGTGCAGCTTACAATGAAGATATCATTGAACAGCAGCCAGGAGGTACGGTTCTGTTGAGCAGGCTTTTAAGCGGGTTAGGTGTCTTCTCTTCCTCTTGTCTTTAAATGGCTTTTCCTCCCGTGTTTCTTTTTGCTCTTATTTTATGGTAAAAATGTGTGAATCTGCTTTGTAGCAAACTTTACTACAGAGTCCCCTGGAAATTCTTCAAGGATAGTGATTATCATAGCAATTCTTCTGTATATGTGAGAGAGAAAGAGGTGTGTAAGTGCATGGGTGTGTGAGTGAATGAATAAATGAGTGAATAAATGAATAGAAAATCTGGTAACATTTTACTATTGATGTTATATTATGACTGAAATAATCAATACTAAAGAAGTGTAATAACTGAGAAAGGCACATGGCTGCTGGCTTTTGAGATAGACAGTCCTACATTTGTATCCTAGCCCCACCATTCCCTGGTCCCCTGGCCTCAGTTTTCTCTCTTGTGTGAAGCAGGTGAAACAATCATGATACTCACCTTGCAGGATTACCAATAGATTGATGTCATAAAGTGCTTGCCATTGTGCCTGGCACGGGGGGTGCTTAACAAGTGTTGTAATTATCTCTAAATGGCATCCTCACAAGTGTTAAAGAAATTTCTTATTTTTCCTAAATATATGGTATGTGTCCCATGGATCTATTCTCTCATTATCTTCTCATTCTTGTTTCCTATTTTTTAACCCTAAATGTTGATTTTACTGAAGTAATTCCAGTACTCCTTTCAGAATTAGGATTCCATGCTTCACATTCCCCAGAGCTGATAAGGGCCATGGTGAGTAACTCCTTTCCTGAGTCTTGACCAGCATTTGGAGGGAAGCTTCAAAGACTGAGAGGGTGCAGGGGCCCATCCCCACTGCACCCAGTCCTCTTTATTACCAGCCTTCCTCTTTGTTGAAGATGTGACTGCACTGGGAGCATGAATAAAGGAGAATGCTCCAACAATCAAAGAAACATCTCTCAACGTAAATAAGAAATGTATAAATAAGAAGTAGGAGTATGGCAAGAGAGCATTTTTCAAATTATAAAAGGTATCATTTGAATGGTCTGTCTTCCAGAATTTCTTATCTGAAGTTGAAAAAAAATAGATTCTTGGAATCCTTCCTGACAATAAAACTTGGAAGTTTTGCAAGAACCCCAACAGGGCAAGCATCTTAGACAGGGTGCCGCCATGTTGCCTGTAAACGCAGTCCAGATCCCACCCTGTTAGTCCCATCAAAGCAAAAACGCATAACCGGGATTATCCTGAATATTATCAGAACTGGCAATTGGGTCATGAGTAGAAAAAGGAGCCAGGAGTGAGTTTGCTGTGAGTGAGAGAGTAGGAAGAAGCAGGGCAATTGAGCTGAGAGATTTGGAAATTGAGGGCTTAAATGTGATTAAGAAAATATTGACTCCCCCAATTAACAACTATCATCCAGGGAAACCTCAAAATAAAATGCTGCTTTTGTTTAGGGTTAAATTGTCTACACAGGGGTTGGGGGTGTCTGCACAAGTCAGGCTGCTTGGTGTGGCAGGGAACCCCAGAACTGCTGCAAGTAGAAGGAACCATCATGTGCTAAGGCCCGCCCCACGGTCAGCTTTATAGGAACATGAAGCTTCACAAAGCTTCATGTACAAAGTACTTTGGCTACTCTCCCATTTTACAGAAAGGGAAATTGAACACAGAGGTTTTAAATGACTTGCCAAACTCAAGCAGAGTTGGGACTCACTCCCCAGAAAATGGTGTCTGGGCCACACTCTTACGCACTGAGCGATCCAGTCTCCCTAGCAACTCAGAAAGAGAGCTTGGTAGTGCTGCACTTGGATCCTAGTTACTTGTGCCCTGGCTAGGACTGAAGACACAGCACAGTCGCTAAACGTGCATTTCCTACTTCAGTATGGTGGGTGGGGTGGAAATGCGTTTTCCAGTATGTTCTTGAGGAAGAGGAGAGAGACTTGGTGAGGGATGGAATGTGGACTAGGGAGTTGTATGTATGTAGTACACATGGACACGCAATCCACACACACCCACTCACCTATCCACAAGTTCCAGGCAAGTTGGCAGGGTAGTCCTGCCTCTCCTTACATACACTTCTTTCCTCTTCCTCAGCCTCACCCTGCCCAGTTCCTCAGTTAACACACTCTCTTTCCCCATCCTCATCCACCTCATTCAATTAGAGCATACCCCTTCCTACTGCCTGCACATCCAAATTTCCACTAGCAACTTGACTCTTCATTGCTCCTTGTTCTTTGAAAGCTGCAGACACTGAGGCTTGCTACTTACTTATTATATCCTTATGCTTAAAATCCTGGCTGAAATTGATAGGATTGAAATTAAACCACAATAGAGAAAGAACTTAACACTGAATAAAAATAGCACTCCTTAAAAAAAAATAAAAAAAATAAAAAGCTTCATAAGCTGTAGTTCATTCTGACTTCTGGAAACGTCTTCCCATGAAACTAGTATATTTTTTGAGCTTAACACTTCAGTCATTGTGATTACTTTACATTTCTACCTCTTCCAACCGGGTTTTTACAACTCAGAGATCAAGTGTGTTACGTAACAACATTAACAGCTAATAAATTAGGCTCCTTCTTGCCATTTTCTGAGCAGGGCTGGCAGAGCTAAGGCCTCATGGAATTTGAGGGGAATCTTTTCTGAGGCTGATCCTCTACTTGGGCTCTAAGTTCAGGATTCTGTGCCAGAACTACACTGCTCCTAATGAGGGGTTCGGTCTTAGAGTCACCATGGTATGGGTCCATGAGCTCATTCATCTCTGGAAAACATTGAACCAACGTAATTCAGAAGTTTATAGATTTCAAAGAAAAGTGCGTATATATTATGTAACATCTCCCATTGGGGGCCCGGGGTGGCACCCCTTAATCAAACACATTAATATTTCTGTAGCTAAATATATGCATAGTTATATGAAGTGGGGTAAATATAAGATAGAAATGATCTTGTATCAGTTCAAGTTAGCTCTGACAGTCCAATGACTTTAGATCAGAGCCATCTTTGTTGTCAAAGGAGTTACCAAAAACCCTTCTGGTTTTCCAAGTTTTTTGGATTGCGATTTGAGGAGAGATGCAGGCCTGTAAATGCAAATAGCTGCCTTTTTTTTTTTTTTTTTTTAGCATTTCTATGCTGTCTTGTAATCCCCAAAAGAACCTGCACAGGAGGGTACTGTTTTTATCTTGGTGTTTTAAATGAAGAAACTTCAAACGGAGAATCTAGAAAAATTGCCTGAGTTAGCAGAGCTACCAGAGGACTCACACCTGGCATATCTAAACCAAGGCAAGGCCCATGCCCTTACTCCTGTGATGTTCTACCCCTGAGTAAATAACCAAGGTTGGCAGATTTTTCCTTAAGGTGACAGCTTTCTGTATCTCGCCTGTCTGACAGGCAGGCCCCCGGCTACTTGGCTTTCTCAGCTGTCCTCACTGAGCATTAGCGCTTAGGGCTGTCAGATTGACGCCGATTCCCTGCTCTTTACTCGGGGCCTCTCAGTGTTCTTGCTAGAGACATTTTAAAAATAGTTGAGTGCCCCAGACATTCTTGAAGCGGTCATTTCCTTCCCTTCTCATTTATTAATGGGCTTATTTCTTTCGACTCCCCAGTGTTGCTCTGAGGCACTTGGGGAAGGCCTGTTTATTGCCTTTGGCTGACATTACCTTTCTCCTTCTCCACCCCAACCTTATCTTCTCCCTGCCAGCAGGACTAACCTTTGTGCCTTTCTCCTTTGGGCTTCCCTCTCCCACTCGGCATTTTCCATGAAGGGGGGTGGGGGGGGGTTGTTCTGAACGAGGGTTCCAAAGTCTGTTAAACTTTATACAGCTCCTGGCCTCCTCATTCTGTAAGAGCCTGGGCAACAGCTGAGGTGAAGTCACAGTCTGGATCGAAAATGTTCAAGCCTATCTTAAATTTTCTTTTGCCTTTCATCTTTTCACAGGACCCAGGCTGGAAAGAACGCACTTAGCAGAAAGAGCCTGGAGCTGGGTTCTTCTTATTGAGGACCCAGGGCAGTATGTGTGCCCCCAGGCAACTCCTCACTGCTTTCTGAGGATGGTGGTTGTAGTTGGTCAGTACCAAGGGAACCTACGGCACACCTGGCTACTGCTCTCCCGACCCTCTCTGAAGGAAGGATTCCCCGGGTTTGTAGACAAGACTGGCCAAGAGTGGAACCGATATAGTCTATTAGCTCACTGCTCACCCACTGAGTGGCCTCCTAAATAAGCTTTTACTTAACCTCTTTTTCCTTCATATCCTCACCTAAAAAATGGGCATCTTGAGATTAGCACTTTAATTCTGACACCAATTCCAATGTGTGTGTGAGTGCATGTGTGTGTTTTCACACCACCCAGCAATCCCTGTCCACCAGCTAGGAGGTGTTCTTCAATTCATTTCAATTAAATCCAACCCAATCTAATCCAACCCAATCTAATCCAACCCAATCTAATCCAATCTAATCCAATCCAATCTAATCCAATCCAAGGGCTCAGACCCACAAGAATGCCTGCCCCCTTCAGATGCCAATCTGTGCTTCTGACTATTTATAGATTGGAGGTGCCCATGACCCCTTCCTTGGGTTCAATTAATTTGTTAGAGTGGCTCACACAACTCAGAGAAACATTTACTTATGTTTATCAGTTATAAAAAAATATGCCTCAGGAGTAGCAAGAGGGAAGAAATGAGTGAAGTAAGGCCTGGGGAAAGAACCTGGGCTTCCACGCTCTCTGAGCAGGCCACTTGTTCACCAACCTGGAAGCTCTCTGAACTGAGCTCTTTGTTGGGTTGTCATGGAGGCTTTGTTACATAGCATAATCGATTAAATCATTGGCCTTTGGTGATTGAACTCAACCTCCAACTTCTCTCCCCTCCCTCTCCAGAAGTCAGGGCGGTGGCACTAAAATTTCCAACCTTCTGATCACATGGTTGTTTCCTCTGGTGACCAGTTCTCATCCTTAGGTTACCTGGGGGCTTTCCAGCAGTCACCTCATTAACATAACAAAAGACACCTTTTCTACTCTCATTACTTAGGAAATTCTAAGGGTTTTAGAAGCTCTAGGCCAGGGACATAGATAAAGGCCAAATATGAATGTATATTTCTTATTATAAATTACAGTATCACAACCACCTAACCCACAAGTTGTTATGAGAAGTTAATTAATTGAGCAAAAGTGTGTGGAGCCTTCTATGCTGTCAGCTCTCTGGACACAGTGTCTCCCCTCCTCTGCCATCAAGGCCTATAAATACTAGTGTTGAGATTGGCATCTCCCACTAGTTTCTCCCCTGTGACCAATACTGCGCTGATGTCTTCATTTCATAGAATATTGAACACTATTCATTTTGGAGCTGACAGGAGCATCAGTCAGTCATGCTTTCCCTCATTTTAAAGATAAAGAAAGAGGATTCTAAAAACTTACCCAGGGCAGAGGATGCTGAGATAGCTCAGAAGGTTGAGTGTTTGCCTTGCAACCACAAGGTCAGGGAATTGAATCCTGGCCCCAGCCCATGCAAACCCATATGCTGAACTGCAGCACAACTAGTAACCCCTGGAATGGCAGCAAAGGTTCTCACCTCCCATGCAGGAGGCCCCAGTTCAGTTCCTGCCCCATGTGGCCCCACATCCACCTGTGTGAAATAAGACCATGTCACAACTAATAATGTACAACTATGGAGACTGCTCTGAGTCTACCCCCTTCTCTCTCTCTCTCTCTCTCTCTCTCTCTCTCTCTCTCGCTCTCTCTCTCTCTTCCCCCACTCCTTTCTCTCACCTTCTCTCAAAACAATAGAATAAATCCTTAAAAAAATAAAAAACTTACCCAGAGCAGGAATAACCTGCAGATAAGGTTGGGACTGGAACCCAAGAATGAGGATTCCCACTTGGTGTACTGTGCTAGGGTGACCAACCATCCTGGTTTACTGGGGACTCCTGAGGTTTTAACACCAAACGTTCTGCTTCTCAGAATACCCTTCAACTATGTTGTTTACCCTAAGCCTCTGGTGTTTGTGAGTCTTGTTGCTTTATTAGTCAAAAAATCAGGTGCCAATCTTGTATACAGGCAATATTTTAAGCAAAGGAGCATAAAACCTCATAAAATAAACATTGTCCATTGACAGTGCTGCTTTTTTCACAGCCTCCACGTCATGTCTCATTAGATTACTCCCAAGCTAATAAGTAATCTGTTGCATGCTGTTCAGAGGAAAGAGATGCTCTTTCAAGTTGACTGAGAACAAGTTCAATGCTATTAAAACTTTTGAGTAGCTTACAACCCATCAGACTAAATCCTCTATGTTTGAAAAATTCTGGCCTTCTGGAAAGCATTATAAGAAGCTTTTGTTGCTGAGCACACGGATGGAGTCAAAGTACTATGCAAACTAAAACATCAAATAATGTAATTAATCCAAATACCCGACCACAGTAGCTGTTTCTTTTGGAGAAGAGTGGATAAATCCAAGACTTCATTTGGCCTGAAATACGCAGGTACTCCAGAAAAGTGATTATGGTTCCCACAGGTTTGCTTCATGTTTAATATACACTTGTCACAGGTGTTGCTATTGAAGTTCATAATATTGAATAAGACAGAAAATGGCTGCTGTCCTCATGGAGCCCTAGTCCAGCGGGAAAGAGAAAATGATATAATTACACAAATAAGGATGGAATTATGATTGTGATAAGTGCTATGAATTAGAGTGCTGGGTGTTCTGGGAACGGTTGATAGGGCACTAAATCTAATCTATGGAAGTGACATGTAAGCCAAAATCTGAAAATAAGTTAATCAAGCTCCGACTTGGAGAAATAGCATTCCAGCTGGGAAGAATACTAAGAATACTAGGCCCAGAGGTGGGGAAAAGCTTTGGCATATATTACTAAAATACTGAAAGAAGGCATATGCACCACTGGCTGACTTGATAGGCGTAGGAGTAATACTTCAATTCCTACAATTGAAGGTAAGGTCTTTGCAAACTTTACAAGCCAGCAGGACCTCTTTCATAGCTCCCTCGGTGCCATATCCTTGCACTAAGAGCTTCCAGTCAGTTCCAGTGACAACACAGCGTCACCACTCCTGGAGGAGACCTGACCTCTGTCTTCCTCAAGCTGTAACTGGGGCTCAGAATGCCAATGAGGCACAGCCAGTTGGAGGCAAAGTGGAAATTGCTAGTGAAGTAAGTCCTTTGATCCTAAATTCAAAATCCTTTCCACAGCATTCTTACTATCTCCTATCTCAAGATAAATTTTTCTTTTGAAGCCTTCCACTCCCAGATCCCTTTTGTTTGCCAACCCAAAGAGTGGCTGCCTCCCAGCAGCCTCTTTGCCAGTAGCCTCAGAGCCAGCCAGTGGTGCTATTCCTGCCCCATCTGAGATGTGCGTTGCCTCTCATTGGTGCCAGGAACACCCCAGCAGCTGCAGAGGAGCTTGTTAGTGTCTCCAGCGGGAACCCCAAAAGAAACTCTTGCATCATCGCGATACTTGGTTCTCCCTTTTGTCGCGTATTTGATGGCACCCGTTCATTTAGTCAACAGTAACCATGACAGGAAATATTAAAAAACTGTCTGTCTTTACAAGCACTCACTCTTCACCATCCTCTATGCCTCTACTTCTCATTCAGCCTAGTGTCAGTATTCATCCT
>PVKE010011842.1:0-39421 GCA_004027555.1 Craseonycteris thonglongyai | reverse complement strand
TCTTTCTCCTGCTCTTTCTTCTTCTTCTTCTTCTTTTTCTTCTTCTTCTTCTTCTTCTTCTTCTCCTTCTCCTTCTCCTTCTCCTCCTTCTCCTCCTTCTCCTCCTTCTCCTCTTCTCCTCCTTCTCCTCCTTCTCCTTCTCTCTCTCTCTCTCTCTCTCATCACATGAGCGTAGGCCTGCCAGACTTCCCATTTTATACAGGACAGAAAACAATGGCACTGTCCCGTTTCAAATGGTACGTACGGTCAGCCTAGTCTCACTGGACTAAATTCAAAGTGTCAGCAGGCTGACCACACATACTATTTAAGATGGTATGCCTGGTCAGCTTACATCAGCTACAACAGTATGCCATCCTGTTTGAACAAAAGGGAAACAGAAGACATTGTTTATCTTATTTGTTTATATTCTGAAGTAATTAGAGTTGCTTCTACAGTGCTGTAATAATTTGACATAATGTATGAGTGTGCTTCCTTCAATACTTGCAATGCCGTCCAACATGACTACCAATTCAAGTGGAAATCACAATAAAAGTCACACGGGATTATGCAATTTGCATTTTAAATGATTATCTCCTAAAGACAGAATTGGATAATATATACACAACTTCTGTGAGGAAGTAGAATACAGTAAGGATTTCACAGATAGTCATAGGATACACTGACAAGAACAGAAGCTAAACAGTACTGAGAATCTGAATTCACCGTTTACGAAACCGTTGCTCTCTAAGCTTCAATTTGCTCTGTAGATGGAGCATTATAACACAACCTCAAAGGGATGTCCTAAGGCGTTGCAAAGTCTGGCCCCAGACCAGCAGAGTCAGGGTCACCTGAGAAACGGTTAGAAATGAAAATCTGGGGAAGTCAGGATGGCTCAATGGGTTAAGTATTCATTTGCAGCCCCGGGGTCTGAGAATCAAATACTGGCCCCAGCCCAGGCCTGTGTGGACCCATATGTTGAACTGGGATGTGGCCCCACAGTTCCATTCTCACAGGGTGAGTTTCCTATATGAAAGACCCCCAGTTTGGCTCCTGCCCCGAGCATGCTTCCCATGTGGGAGGCCCCCCCACCAGTTCCTGCCCTATGTAGCCCCACACCCAACTGTGGAATGAAACTATTTAGAAAACTGATGACATGCAACTATGGAGACTGCTCTGAGCCCTCCCCCATTCTCTCTGTCTCTCTATTTCTGCCTTTCTGTCCACCCCACCTCTCTACCAAAAACAATAAAATGTATCTTCTGAAAAAACAAATTCTGGGGTCACCCCAGATTTCCTGTCTCAGAAACTATGGGGATGAGCCCAGCAATCTGTTTTTACAAACCTTCCAGGTGGTTCTGATGTATACTAAATTGTAAATGACCGTTACATGGATTCAATGGGATAATATATGTACAAAATAATAGTGATCTGATAACTATAATACCTTACCCATGTGTTAACTACCATTATTGCAATGATAGTGAATATTTTCAGCAAATATCAATGAGCAGAATTGTGCTAATGGGAACATAGGCGAGTATAACAGATATAGTCCTTACCTTCAAAAAATTTTTAGTCTAGAAAGACTTAAAAGGAAATGGTTGCAGTGCTGTGTGCCAAGTGCTGTCATAGGAGTTTGCAAGGTGTCCAGGGACCAAAGATGGTCTGTTTAAGTCAAGCAGGGCACAAAAGAAGGCCTTCTGGGGTAAATGTTATTTAGTCTGTGACTTGACAGATAAATATGAGTTAGCCAGATTGATAAGAAGTAAAGCCATCTTCCTGCCAGTGAGAATAAACATCCTGGAAATTTCTAGAACTGTCAAAGATTCTATCTCTCTGCTGAAGGACTTCCGATAACAGTACAAGGAGCGAAGGGAAAACTGAGATCAAACCATTTCAGAAAGCAGCCTCTGTGTAAAGCGGCTTCATCCGAGCAGGATTCTGAAAGCTGTGAGTAAAGGGTTTGAATCAGGGAAGTGAATTATGCAACATCAGCCCAGAGGCAGAAAATCCAGTTAGCAGCCTGTTACAGTAGTGGTCCCCGACCTTTTTGGCACCAGGGACCAGTTTTTTGGAAGACAATTTTCCCACAGGGGGCGGTAGGGTTGGGGTGGGGGACGTGCATGCACAGTTCACAATAGGGTTCAGGCTCCTGTAAGAATCTAAAGCCCCCACTGATCTGACAGGAGGCGGAGCTCAGAAAGTCAAGTGAGAATGGGAGCAGCTGTAACTACAGATGAAGCTTTGCTCGTTAGCCCTCCACTCACCTCTGGCTGTGCTGCAGAGTTCCTAACAGGCCATGGATCAGAACTGGTCCATGACCCAGGGGTTAGTGACCCCTATGTTACAGTGCTAGAGAGATTAAGGCCTCTGACCATCCAGTCAAAGTTAGGCGGGGCTAGGGGATGCATGTTTGAGAGAATCCAGAGGTAAATTGATGGAACTTTAGTGATTGAAATGGTGAAGTAGAGGAACAGATACGCGAATTTAGAAATTGTTTTTAACCTCTACATCTTTTTTTTTTATTATTTTAATAAAATTCTTACCTCTTTCTGGTGCTTGAAATGTTCTATTTCAAAACAGGATTAAGATTTCCTTCAGTTTCCTAATCATTAGGAAAAATGCAATCATATGTATTCTCCCCATGATCCTGAATCAGTGAAAAGTATTGAATCAGATCATCTAATTTACATTTTAATCTCTTCTAAATTTGAACATGCAAACAGCAACATTTTTATGAAATAACCATGCCTTTATATTAACACTTAATTTATCCTTTTATTACTTTACCCCTATTTGAAGTTCAAGTTGTATTTTCAAAAAACCAGTAAGCCCTTTGCTGGCTCCGACTAAATTAACCTGTGAACACAGGCTCAGAAAATGTGTGACTCTTCACCCTTTTTCCTGCCAACAAGATACATGAGCCAGGGCCACCAGACATGACAGTCAGGATGGGAGGCGTTATTGTTCCAGGTGGTATTGAGTAATGACTGGGTATTACCAAGCATACCCAGAAATAAGTTATTTCATAACCCCTCAGTTATAATATACAAGGAGCAGAAAACCTGTTAGAATTTAGGAAAGATTAGGATGTTGGCTCTGGCCAACAGTATCAAATTATATTTTATTTCTCCCTTTCTCCTATTTGTGTTAAAAAAGAAAGAAAGAAAGAAAGAAAGAAAGAAAGAAAGAAAGAAAGAAAAAAAGAAAGAAAGAAAGAAAGAAAGAAAGAAAAAGAAAAGGCCCTTGTGCATGGATGAAAGGGTGTGTTTATCTTTCTCTTTCAGGTGGACTCTTTCTAGTACTCCCAAATTCCATAAAATGTGTTGAAGTTAATTAGTCATGGAGTAAATTTGTCCAAGCAAATGAATCACTGGTTACTCAATGTGGATTTTCTTTGCATTGTGGCTCAGAGATTATTTAGTGGCTTCTCCCACTTTCCCTTTTTCTGTTAAATGCATTCACCCACGACAGTAAGGACGGCTTGGGAAGGGCCCACCTCATTGTCCCACTCCCCTTCTGCTGGCACAGGCTCAGCATACAGCTGTTGGAACAGTAGGTCTGAGCCAACACTTCCACACCAAGTGGGGACAGCATCACCTCTGTCCCCTGGGAGTGGGGCCTTCCGATGAGTAGAAAAACCTCAGGCAGGGTGAGGGAGGGAAAGTTCATCGAAGACACTGAACAGCTTCAACACGTACTTTTTCTTCCCCTACCTGTGCAGCTAGATCAAGAACCTTCAGGCAGAGTCGTACATGAAAATGTTTCTCCCCCAACCCCCACCCTTCACTCTGTCTCTGTATCTCTCTCTCTCTGTCCAAAACAATTAAAAAAATCTTTAAAAAAATGTTTCTTAAATGTCGTAATTAATAAACCATAACAATCAAAGCTGTGGCGATGGCTTTTCGCTGCTTCTTAAGTCTTATCTGATGTTCAGGCAAAGGAGGGGAGACAGGGCAGTTGTCAGACGCCAGCTCCCTGAAGGAGAGCACAAGGTTAGCAGGACACAGTCATGACCAGACTTACACCAGAAAGCAAAGGACAGCATATGGACTAGATTGGCAGAGAGAACACCACACTCTACAACATGCTTTCACATGAATTGTTTTATTTCAGTCTCATACACGTTCTGTGAGGTGGATTGTAATTATTACTGTTTATAATAAGAAACTGAAGCCATTTGCTCCTCCTGAAGACACATAGCTAGAAAGTGGCAAAGTTTAGACTCAAATGTAGGCACTCTGACTCTGTAATTATTTACTCTTTTCTCAGCACCTCATCTGTAGGGATATTTCCAAGGTAAAGCTTCATATGATAAATGGATGTTTTGGGACAATTAAAAATCAGAAATTTCTCCTAATGGTATGCTTCTAACAGATAAAAATTGTGAAGTTAACTTTCATTACAAACAACCATATTCCAGTTTGGGGAAGATTGGGAAGCAAAACCATTTACTGAACAAGAGCATCATCTGAAGAGACAAAGACATAATGTAAAATCTTGTTCCTGACTGCTCAGCCCCTCTGGGTCTTTCTTTAACTATGAAATGGGAACTAATTCCTATGCTAAACATTATTGTGTTACAAATACTACATTACAGCATTCAGGACATTGTTGAGCACATAGCAGATATTCTATTGTAATTCCTATTGGGCCTTATATATCATAGTTTTTCAAAACATGGAATGTAAACTAGAATGATGCTGGTTCCTAAACAACAATGATATAAGTTAATTTAATAGTTATAACACATTGCTATAAAAATTCCCCCTAAAAAGAAAAACAAGTTTACTGCTACAATGCTAAATTATAAATCTAATCTGAAATGTATTCAAAATGCATGTTGCCTCTGATTTAGATGCATGTAGATTTGTCTTCTACATCCCTAAAAAGTATGTGATTATAGGAATTATGGATCACTGTGTAATAAAATGCAGTGTAGGGAAAAACTGGGAAATCTAAAGGTTAATCTAGGATCCCAGTAACAACTTATAGTTGCACATGTTTCTCCAGGTCTCATCAATTATAAATGATTACTATATTCTCGGATGACCAGTTTTTCTGAAGCATTGTTATACAGTCCACAAATATAAGCACTTCATTCCTTGAAATAAATATAATTTAATATATCACCTGTTCCATAAATATAAAGTTGAGATTATACATTTTTCACTTAGTGGATCTGGAAACATAAAAATTCTTGAAACAATTCTCTCATACTCTCCTTTAGCACTTTACTTTTCTCACCTTTACCTTTCATATATCATATTTTCTACTTTGTATTTCAGTTGTTTTTCATAACGTACTTCTCATTTTCTCTTTCAGTTTATGCTCTTATATGCTCTCACAATTGTTTTGTCCATCCTTTGTATATCTAGGAGAGTTATCTTGTACATAGTAAACATTCAATAAATATTTAATAAATAAGGGATCATTGATTTAATGAGAACTCAGGTATTGAAATGGAAGAGTAGAAAAACTAAAGTTGTGTGTGGGTTCTATTAGTAATAGAAGATTCAACTCAAATGGCTCAAATGATGACAGAGTTTACCTGGAGTCTGAATGCTGACTAGGCTTGGAACATGAACTGATGGAGAAGTTAGCAATGCCTTTACGATTATTCCTTCATTTCTCAATGATTTCATAGGCTCTGTCTTACTATTACTCTATTTTATCCTCAGTCTGGCTTTTGTAGCGAGTAGTAGCAAGAGGGTTGCTTGAGCAAACTGATTTCCATTTGTGAACCAACCCCTGTTGATTAGGAATGCCATGTGTTAATAAACAGGGTATTGAGACAAAACTCTGTACCAAGGAGAATGAGATAATCCTAGAGGTCAGGTTGGGATTCAATCCCAACCAAACCATAGAAATGTTTACAATTTTGTGCAGGGAATGGAAGAAGCATGGGTGGTTAAGTAAGTTTGAGGGAGGCACTGACAACATGCACTATAATTGGGTAGTAGTTTCAACTTCCATAGTTGCCAAAATAAGGCTTATACTCATTAGGTATATGAAATAAGTGACAAAACGACAGCCTCAAATTAGCTCAAAATATATCATATTTTCCTCATATACATTTTGCTTATGGGTACTTTCTGGGGGGAAAAGTAATTTTCTTACCTTTTGCCAAGTTTAACAGTTAATTTTCTGGGTTAAACTATTTGTAATGACTCACTATGAAAATATAAGACCTGTAAAATTAACTACATCATATCTAACATTTATTTTCTGTCTTCTTGACATTAAAACAGAACAAACAAGCTTTCTAATTTAGATGGAGGTACCCTAGTCTTAGCACAAGTATCATATAATGCTTATGGTCTTTATGTAGCCTTTTAGGATTATGTAAGAGTTAAAGATCACAATTATATTCAGCCTTGTTTAGTCACAAAGTACCTAAGAGCTTACCTAGAAAGAACTATTCTACTCCTTAATTAATTGTCAAGCAGATAAGCTGAATTTCATTGTCCCATTCTTTCAGGTGTCTTATTCTTGGCATCAGACAATGGTGCAGCCCCTCCCATACCCATCCACTCTAACAACCACCCACCTCCTCATTGCTCTGCCCACAATGCCCCACTAACTGTTATTCTCTGGTTTGCATCTGCCTAGCACACAGTTTTCTTCCTACTACTTGATCTATTCTCCCAATTTTAACAGAATCTAGAGATCAAACCACATTAGTTTGAGCTAGATTATCCATAGAGGTATCTTAGTAAGACAAAGGAAGATTAACACATGTGTTAAATATTTTTACATGCTTCTTTCTGCAATCCGGCAAGTATTTCTCCTTAATGGAGAGGGATGAAGGAGAAAGAAGAAGGCAACAACAAAAAGATTAAAATATGTATATGTGATATGTTAATTTCTGGAAATTAAATGTCTGTATGGGTTGCTTGTATAGACAGCTGACCTTAAGGAAGTCCATGATTCATTGTTGTAGGCAAAAGCCAGTTAGGTACAGAAAGCTATAGATGTTTCTGTTATACTTACACACACACAGACACACACACACCATATTCACATAACAGGGCTGTCTGGAAATTATCCTTCCATATAACTATTCTTATTATATTGACAATGGCTGGATTTTTTCTCCCAATAGCCCTCGTGCGTGTGTGTGTGTGTGTGTGTGTGTGTTCTGTGAGAAGGTGAAAGAAATGGAAAGAGATATACTTGGCTCTTTATACTATTTACATCAAGTGGATGGAATTGCATTTGGAAATGAAGCAGTGTTTTAACATATACTTGTGTATAATTTCACTTATTACTTTAAACATTATTATTTCAATCTGATAAACATTAAATGAGAATGAAGTGATGATTTGGGAATCACAATATATAAATATATAGAGAGAGATAAATGGAGAGAAGATAGATAAAAGGATTGATGATAGATAACTTTCATACTGTTTCCCATATGGTTTAGATTTTCCCCCATTATATTTTAACTGGCATTCCAAGACACTTCTACTGAAACTAATCTTAATAGGTATATTCAAATACCTACAATTTGCCTAAAGTGAAGATTACTATAGTGCTGATGCCAGTGAGGTGACACTTTCAAAATCTAAAGGAGCCCAGTTAACCCAGAATGAAAAATTGTCCCTCTTCTCTCTCGGCCACATGCCAGGTTATTCACACATAAATGACTGACTTGTGGAGTCACAATGTCAAATCAGGACTACTGACAAGGAATATACCCTAAAGGTTGTGAGAATAACAAAAAATAAATATTCCAATCTTCAACTATCTAATTAATTTTAATTTCTGACCCATCCAAACAATCAAATTGTCTTAAATTTCTACCCTTGAAAAAATACTGACTAAGGAAAGAGAGCATTCATATGGACCTTCTTGAACCTTTCAGTTTTTTATATTTAGAAAAGCTATTGCTTTTGTGAAGGAATTGCTATTGAACATTCCAGTTTCCAAACTGAAAAGAGAGACTAAGAGAAACCATGACAAATGTGTGCTGGAGAAGCACTGCTTCTAACACACAGGTTTTCAGCATACATATTCAAAAGCTAGTTTTTAATCCTATTTTGTAGCATGTACCATGAACTTGGCAGAAAATTCAACTAACCCTTTCTTAATTTGTATCCTGTTATTTCTGGTGAACAAGAAAGTGTGCACACGCTTTCACATCTATATGCAAACACATACTGTCAGAGATATTCTGACACATTTACCACTTAGAAATAAACCTCATCTCCCTTTGAGGTTCAAGCTAATCTCCATCTGAAGACTATCCACCGCAAAGGAGATGTGCCCAGTGTTATAAGTTTCATCATGTTTGTCCCTAAATGAAGCAAAGGTAATGAAATCCTAGTGGTAATCCTAATACATCTAATGAGATTATTAACCTGATTCCAAATCTATAAACTTGAAGGTTCATCCCTTTGTAATAAAAAATAAATATGCCCTCTGATTTACATTTATGCTTATCTAAATTATGTCTTCTCTATCAGTATCTGAAAGAACTTAAAATCAATTTACTATTGAAAAATATGCTAGCTATTGGGTTTGAGACCAGTGATGAGTACAGTAAAATGGACACTGGTCTAAAGCAAGTCAGTATTTTTGGTTTTGTTTTTTTTTTAAATTTATTTTTATTGTTTTTGACAGAGAGAGAGAGAGAGAGAGAGAGAGAGAGAGAGAGCTACAGAAATAGAGACAGAGAGAAGGGGGAGGGCCCAGAACATTCTCCCTAGTTGCACATCATCGGTTTTTCCACATAGTTTTATTCCACGGGTGGGCGCGGGGCTGCACAGGGCAGGAACTGGACCGGGGTCTTCACCCCGGTGAGAACCGAACTGGAGGCACTCCCCAGTTCAGCATATGGGTCCGCATAGGCCAAGGCTGGGTGGGACTCAATCCTTGGTCCCCGGGGTGGCAAAGTGAGCACCCCACCCACTGAGCCATCCCAGCTTCTTCAAAAAAGCAAGTCAATTTTTGAAAACATAAAAAGAGGCCTGTAATAATGAAGTTACCACCTAGTGAAGTAAAGAAGGGGTAAACATTGAAAAAAAGAAAAAAAGAATGCCAAAAACCTATCTTATACAATAATGTTAAAATAAAATTTAATTTGATTTTTGCTTTGGTTTAACATTTTTGGTTTCTTGTCAGTGTTACCCACATTCCTGGTAAAATGACATTCATCATTTTATTCCAGAACAAGATCACAGAAGTATGTTTCCACTTTTTTTTTCTAACTTTCATATTTTTTCTCACTTCCAGATGTGGACAAGGATGGAAAGGAAACCGATGCCATGTCAAAGTGACCCCTCCTTCTGCAGATGTCACATACACTCAGAATAGTAGGTGACATTGTGACTGAACAAATCAGTGGGTTTTTGAGTCTGCATATTTTTGGCCACATATTTATCTGTTTCATTGGTTTCAAATTCTAGATATGTGGACTTTTCTGGGTATTGGATTCGCTTTCCTGCTGACTCATATCACAGTTGCGGTCTTATGTTTTCTCGCAAACAGGAAAGTGCCAATAAGGTAAGTGAAGCTTTTGACTGCTGAATAAAATCTGTGGCCGAACAACTTTCTGAAACATTTAATTTGCTGTATTTTTCTCTCACCTCATTTTACATGCAGGTAACTTCAGTGTTTCTATACTTAGTAGATTTCTTTCTCTGGACAGGAACCAGCAACGACTTAATAATCATTCTTTTTTTTTTTAGCAAGAAGACTTCAGTTGACTTTTCAGATTCTGTTAGGAGCATTTTTTTATGATATGAGAGGATGGGTATGCATGTTCAGGTGATTCCCAGGGAAGGTAACAGAAGTGCAAAAAAAATACAGTAGACTCTTTGTTAACCAGAATGCAAGCAACCTGCACTCTCACGCAACTGGCAAATCTTGAGACAGTGACAGTTGCTTGCACTCCAGTTAATGGAGAGTGTACTTACATTTATCCGTCATCTACCAATCCCCATGGGTGCCAGGTAACTAAGAGTCTACTGTACTTCTTCGACCTGCCTGGAAGCTGAACTCTCAGCACCAGCATTCCAGGCCAAGACCCCCAGATCCTAAGAAATGCACAAAACAGATGCCAAGGGTGACTGTACCTGGAGGAACTCTGCAGGACGGACTCAGGCCTAACTCAGATGCCATCACCATCGGCAGTGACAGTCAGGATGCTGGGCACTTCCACTGACCCAGTGCCCCTCTTCCTATCACCTGTATGGGATACAGGTCCATGAACTGAACAAGATAAAAGCTCAGAATAACATTTAATGAAATTGTGAGAAAGGCCTCATGCTGAGTCTTGCGTGCTGAGTTTGTGGTCAGAGATTTAGGTCTGCGGCCACCCTTGAGTGTCACAGAGTGCTACATGACTGTGTTTTCTGTGGTGTCAGTGTGACTGCCTCCACTCTATGAATGCTTCTCAGATATTCAGCCTGCACTCTTGTTAATTAGCAGCCACCCAGTTTTATACCATCAATTAAGGAAAAGTTAGTCTAGGATGATGGTGTTCATTAGAAAGAAAGATATGGCATTTTTAATCCATCACTATCAAGAAGATCTTATTGACCTAGTCATTCTTTCCTTATGTCTTACATGCCTAATGTATGCCAGACAATGTGGATGTAAACTTGAATGAGAAGCAGACTGGACTTAAAGGAGCTTGTAATCCAGTGGAAAAACAAAAACAAAGCTACTAACTGAAATACTGCTTCTGTTTTAGAATGTACACGTAATTAGTCAAGGTTCTACGGAGAAACAGAGATGATAGATGATCAATAAAGGATGATAGATGACAGATATATGACAGATAGGTAGGTTGGTTGGTAGGTAGGTAGATAGACAATAGATAGATAGATAGATAGATAGATAGATAGATAGATAGATGACATATAGGTGGATAGAAGAATAGATGGATGGATAGATAGATTCACATCTTTGTCCTCTTCCCTCTCCCTAGCACCTTCTCTTCTAACTTCCAAAACCTCAAAAGAAAAGGTTTTATTCTTTATTGCTACCTAGACAAATCCCACTCAAGACTGTATTCTCAGTCTTAGAGATCTGAATTGCTCATTGCACCCCGGCCCTGGAGGCCACAGGGATGAAGTTCCCACCAGTGGGAATGAAGCGAGAGGGACTCCCTCCAAGGACCCAGCAGGTCTCCGTGCACATGCGGGGCAGACCCACACCAGAATTACCACCATTTACCCCATGAGGGTGTACAGAATGGAGGAGGCTTACCCTGAGGCTGCGGAGGATTCTCAGGGGGATGTTTTAAGGGCGTCATTTTGCAGATGATTGAATTTCATGCAGTCATTTCTAGGTTGACAGAGGTGCACTTGGCCTGCTGCTTCTCCTTTCTCATTTATTCTTTCACTAGTATCTGCCCTTTTACCTCATACCCATCCCGATTCTTACTAAAATGTATTACCTGTGGGATGGGGGCAGGAGAATGCTCCCTGGGGGAACAAATAGAGGAATAATCTGAGAATGCAGCCCCCCAAAAGGGACTCACATATTAAAGGGAGATATTTAAGATAATCAATATTGAAAAGGGAGTAGGAGGTAAACCTTTGCTGAGATCCTGTCTCTCTCTCTCTCTCTCTCTCTCTCTCTCTCTCTCTCTCCCCCTCTCTCCCTCTCCTTCTCCCCTGCCCTCCCTCTCCTTCTCTTCTTCCCTCCCTCTCCTTCTCCCCCCTCCCTTCCTCCTTCCCTTTCTTTCCCATCTTTCCTTCCTGTCTTTTCCTACTTAGATTTTGAAATCACGATGAATTAAGATGATCACTCTAGCTCACCTTTTTAACACATCTATTTGAGTTGAACAATGAAGTCAGCTTTTTCCTGAAAATTTAGTTTGATTTGGCTAATTACAGAGAGAGAAAATTTGGTTTTTTCATGTAGGTCAAATGGCAGACAAATTCTATCAGTTTAAGGAGCTCAGTATAAAGTACTTCAGAAATTATAACTTTTGCAACTTAGATATTAACTTCAAATGGTAAAAGGAGATGCGTAGGTTTTTTTTGTTTTGTTTTGTTTCAAAATACTTTAGAGAAAACTCAAGTGATGGTGTTCAAAGATCACTGCACCAAGCTTAATTTTCCACCATTCCCACCCTTCCACACTCAACCGTTGGAAAAAGTTTCAACATTCCCCCAAAACACATGGCTTTCTGCACCCTCTTCTTGACAGAGCTATCCAACCCCACACATTTTGGATGTCAGACAAAAATTTTCTGGCATCCTTTTAGGGTTGTCACTGAGGTGTCAGAATGTCATCCCCAAGACAGTTACAGCACTATTATATAGTGTTATTACTTAACTATTTTCAGATTAACCAGTCCTCATTTTTATATACCATTTGTCATTATACAGTATTGACAAATACTATAGTAATGACAAATACAGTATTTGTCATTATATGTGTAATTGGTACCCAGTACATGATTGTTGAACACTATCTATACTTTATTGAGTATTATCAGTACTTGTGGGCATCAACAAAAATGTTGTTTATGTCTACTGATTGTATTTAAATAAAAAATCTTGCTCATCACATTTTTAAAAGTCTTTATGCATGAAACGATTTAAGCCATAAAGCCAGTTAAAGTATTTGGCCAAGAGATGGATAAGTAAACACAACAGTGAGTCACCTTGAAAATAATATCAAAACTTAGACACAGGAATTATTATAAGCAGGAAATTCATCATTCTCTCTAAAGAAACCTTAATCTAAAGATTTCTCATTAGGTTTTGTCAAAAGAATCTGTAGCATAAGAGCCCCTACAGTGACTTGAACGATTTCTTATTAATTCCTTTTTTTAAATGTAGGATAGAGCCCTATATACTTAGACAATGCTAACTAAGCACACAATGAGCCTCTTAGTGTTGTTTTTAGAGGTCTGGGTCCCTGGATTTTATTGTACGTTCTGTGACCTTCTGTTAGCTGCTTGCCACTTAATATATTAGTGAGGACGTGGTGATTGCAGACGAAACAAACAACTCAAGCTCGCTTAATGAAAATAAAGAATTCACTATAAAAATGCACCTGCCTCCCCAAGATTAAGGGTAAAAATGAATGAGATGGGACCACAGGAAGGCCTGACTTCAGCAGAATTCTTCATCTGCCTCTCATCTCTGTTTCTTTTTGCTTCTCTGCTTGGTGATTTTCTCTGAAGACATATTTCTTTACTCACTATCTACATTAAAAAAAAAATGGTGTCACCTAAAAGAAAGATGCAAATTACTCATTGTGAGACATACAGAGAGACCAAATATTTGTGTTTTGTCCTCATTTCATCTTCCAAAAAAAGATATCCCGACTTGTACACTGGTGTCAAGATCCTATGTCTGGTCAAATCAGCTATGAATGAGATATGAGACATGGTCAATAGTACAAACATGGCCATGGGGACCCTATATTATGGCACTGTAGCAGTGGGGATGTGACAAGAAAGGGTCATCGTGACAGGTCTCTGATAAGTATCAATTGCATCCATCTTCATGGTCCAAACTCCACCAGGTTTTTATTATATTATGCCAAGTACTTGAGATTCTAGAAGGCTGCCATATTTTAGAGGAAGCAACAAATATGGCAGCCTCGTAGAGTTGATTGTAGTAGTAGAAAGTAGATAATCTGATCATCAAGATCTATAGCTGGAAAGCAAGGAAGTCGTGGACTATTTAGTCTTACCTTACCTGCAGCAATATAACCACTATTTTCCTATTTTAGATAGTATCGACTTTTTTCCCTGGAGAAAATTTGACAGTAAACAGGTGTTTATTACCCTGCATTCTGGCACTCATTCCTGAAGGATTGTGTCCATTTAATAAATACACTAACAGAAGATGAACCTTTCATTTACTTATGCTGAGAAATGAGATGTCTTGTGTGAGGACTGTTTGGAAAAGTTTAGATCTGGAAATTTTCTAAATAATTTCATAGGATTATAAGTAAGTGTGTGTAACAGGAGAAAGATTGCTGAGTAGAAAATTATAAGACCTGAATGCGGTCTTGGGAATGCCTCATGATTCCATTACACAAACATTTATGAAGACTTCCTATGTGCTAGTTGTGAGAAATCTCAAGGATACATAAGATGAAACCCCGGCTTTCTGACTCATACTCAATTATAATGTATGTTTGACTATAATGAGTATAATGGAAGAAATGTAAACCAAAACACTTTTGGGGTAAAATGGGAGGAAAGAATGATCAAGAGAATGATTGCTTATATTTCTGGTAAGAAAAAAAAGATTAGGATCCTAAAACCTGGAGCAGCTCCCATAAGCCCACTGGTGATACACACGTTCTTTTTGTTGAGATTCATTAATGAGTGGCCTTGACCTCCGAATAAAATATCTAGCTCTCTAATATAATCTCTACCAGACCCATTTCTATTGCTAACACCTTGTATGATAATGTGGCACTTGGGAGAACATAAGTTCAGTTGCTCTCCTAGTTTGAGATCTCTGGAGAGGCTCACTTGGGCCGAGCAATGGATATTTGTCCTTAGCAAAAATCACAATCTTGCTTTCTCTGTGCCTCCTGGCATTCAGCTGCTTTTGCAGCTAGAGTCAACAGTGGGCATGTCCTAGTCCCAGAAGTGAATGCTTTAGCTTAGCAAACTGGAATCCCACTAGTGGCAGTGATCACTGCAGTCTCACAGTGCTGGCAAACCTGCGTTCTGACCACAGAGAACACAGGTGTTAAGATCCCAGAGCCTAACTCCCCAAACACAGTCCCTCGTGCTTATAGAGTGGGCATGCTCTCCCAGCGCTGCTACATCTTTACTTTGAGCAAGTCAAGGGAAGTTGAGAAGAGCAATTCAATATCTTCCCATTGAAAATAAGATTGGAGCCCATGTGATGATTCATCCCCCTTCCCTTCCTCACCCTTCTCCTCCTCCTCCTCCTCCCCATTTTAAAGAAAAGCCTATTCAGCCTGTTCCCTGATACTTTGCCCTTAATCGTCACCTTTGTGTTCTTGTCCTGAAATGGTAGAAATAGCCCATAGGAGAGGACTCAATGGAAAAAGAGCACTTGTCCCAAGCTAGCCAGCCCCATTTCTCCTCTCAGAAGAGCCCCACCCCCTACCCTGTGGTGGGGACATCGGAAAGTCACAGCTTCTCTTATTCAGAGTGGAGTGGGGGCGGGCAAGTCTTGGTATGTTACATGGAGGTGATACAGTCTGAGAGCCAGCAATTCAGATGGGTGGGTTCAGAGGACTGCCAAAGGGATGGGAGAATCTGTATGGAGACTTGAAGGATGAAGAAATCAAGCAGAGATGAGGAAAGGGGCTGGAAGAAAATGAAAGCAAAGGTGGATATTGATGGTTTCAAAAATGGCTCACATAGCTACAGAATGTGAGAGAAGTAGCAGTAAATCACACGTAGAAAAGTACGTTGCTGAACGGTGGTTAGAGGATGTTGAATGCCTACTAAGGAGATTTCAATTCATTAAAAAAAAAGAAAAAATAGTGCTGAGTGCTTCATCTTCTGTCTGCCTACCAGATCCACTCCACCCTTCTCCACTGAGCAGGACGGGAAGGTGTAGACTTGACCTGTGGATTGCATTCACTGGCTCCCTTGTCACATGAATTTATGTCCTGTTTGGCCAAAGTGGGCCACTGTCAGGGAGAAAAGAGGGGCACTGGGGATTCCTAACCAGCTGCTATAAGTTATAAGGAGCCTGTATACATTCGACAGCTACCTTCTCCTATACCCCTTCATTCCCTCCTTCCCATGTAGAGCGACAGCAGGCCTGATGTCACCGGCCCCACTACTGCACTATCTTTTATTGTTTCTCTGTTTTCTGGCCATAGCTTTGCAAACTCATTTAATCCAACACTTCTCAGATTTTCCAACTTGATTATATCAACTATTTCCTGCTAGAACCTCAACTGATACAGCCAGGAAAGTGTTTTAAGCAGAAGACTGACAAGATCATAGCTCTAAAAAAAGAACATGGGGGGACGCCGGATGGCTCAGTGGGTTGAGCGCTCACTTTGCATCGCCGGGGACCAGGGATCGAATCCCGGCCCCGACCTGTGCGGAACCATATGCTGAGCTGGGAGCTCCCCCAGTTCAGTTCTCTCTCTGTCTGTGTGTGTGTGTGTGTCTCTCTCTCTCTGTCAAAAATAAAAATAAATAAAAATATATTTAAAAAAAAAAAAGAACATGGGATAGGAGGTTAGATTGGAAAAGATTAAGAAAGAGCCTGGCAGTCTAGAGCAGCCGTCTCCAACCTTCTCGGCACCAGGAACCGGTTTCATGGAAGACAATTTTTCCATGGACCTGGGGGACAAGCGGGTGGGGGTGGAGGGTCAGGATGATGCAAGTGCATTCCATTACTTGTGCACTTTATTTCTGCTATTATTCCATTGTAATATATAATGAAATAATTCTACAACTCATAATGCAAAATCAGTGGGAGCCCTGAGTTTGTTTTCCTGCAACTACATGGTCCCATCTGAGACAAGTGCTCGTTACAGGAACGAGGCATGGATGGAAGTGGTAAATGAAATAAGAGGCAGGCCACACACAGACCAAACTATGTCAGATTCTGGCTTAAATCTTTTCACCAGATGCAGCTGTGCAATTGAAGTATAGCAGCGCACTTGCCACTGTAACACCTGCCACCAGATGCAGTTTAATTGTCACTTGCTACTCACTGATAGGGTTTTGGTATAAGTCTGCAAGTAATTGATTTATTAGTATTACGGCCTCTGTGCAGTCAAACCTCTCTGCTCATGTTAATCTATATTTGCAGCTGCTCCCCAGTGCTAACATCACCACTTCAGCTCCACCTCAGATCATCAGGCATTAGATTCTCATAAGGAGCGTGCAACCTAGATCCCTGTATGTGCAGTTCACAACAGCATTTGTGCTCCTATGAGATTCCAATGCCACTGCTGATCTCACAGGAGGTGGAGCTAAGGTGGTAATTGAAGCAATGAGGAGCAGCTGTAAATACAGACGAAGCTTCGCTCACTTGCCACTCACCTCACCTCACCTCCTGCTGTGTGGCCTGGTTTCTAACAGACCACAGACTAGAATTGGTTTGTAGCCTGGGGGTGGGGAACCCCTGGTCTAGAGGACAAGCCTGTTCAGGAGATTTAGATGAGAGAAGATGAGAACTTGAACCTGAACAGTGGTGACTAACTTAATGTAGAAGGTGAGAAAAGTAATCAAGTGTCAAAGTTGATTGGAGGGTATTATTTCTTGGTGACTGCAAGGTTGGTAATGCCTCTAACAGAGATCCAAAAAACCCGAGAAGACAGGTTTGAACAATGGGAAAGAAAACTATTTCGGTTGTCTAGATATTCTTCTGTATAAAATAAGGGAGTTTAATAAAATCAGTTTTTCCAAATTTCTATCATTTGTAGGCCAACCCCACAATTTAGTGCTTGACTATGTGTTACATTTACTTTTTTACTTATTTACTTATCTTTAAATAAACTTTCTTTTTTACTTAGCCTTCTCTTAAGAAATAATACTCATGCAATCATGGGTTTAGTGTGTCATTTCTATCTTTTATCAGACCTTCAATATAAAATGTAACTATAGGGGAAGCCGGGATGGCTCAGTGGGTTAAGCGCTCACTTTGCAGCACCGGGGACCGAGGATCAAATCCCGGTCCTGGCCCATGCGGACCCATATGCTGAACTGGGAGCTCCCCCAGTTCAGTTCTCTCTCTGTCTCTGTATCTCTCTCTCTCTCTCTCTGTCACAAACAATAAAAAAAAAATGTAACTATAGAATTAAAATGTCCTTATTACTTAAATTACTCTTTCTGATAACCAATATTTCACCTATAACATAATGGGAAATGATAATTAAACTATTTTAAATTTTTTCTCCCAGCTGCAAAATTGCATGGTTCAAATAAAATGTTGTACTTGGTTCTTTGGGCTCTGAGTATTGCTGGTTATAATGTAACTGCATTAAGCCATTCAGCTTTATCTGAGTAGTATCCTACCTTTAATCTGAGTGTAATCACTCCTCACTTAATGACCTACCTGCATAACAACCACTCAGACTTAAGAGCAGTTGTCAAGCACAAGCGGCTCTCCAGCATGGGGAATCTATCTTTCTCAGTCTGTGTGAATCTCAGGAATCAATCCCTTTCTTAGTCTTTTTTTCCTTCCCACAGTTGGTTAGTATTCACTGCAGGAAGTGTTCCCAATCATGCAAGACTACATATTTCATTTATAACTGTGTGTCATATGATATCTACTGAAAAATACATACTTTCTGGCACCACAACACACCACGAAACATCTGCCTTTAAGCTCCCCACTTATTTACCAATTCACTTAATAACCCAGTCATAGGAATGGAACTCAATCATTAAGTGAGGAGTGCCTGTAGTATCCTACCTTTACCTTTGCATTACAATTCCGAGTCAGTTAATGCTTATTTTTAAAAATTAAAAAGTTCCTAACTTACAATGCAGGATTAAACCAGACACTTGGCCAATCTATCTGTATGGTGGGCTGAACTACACAACTGAGTGAAGGTTAAAAATGGCATGATCTGAGACTCAACTGTAATTCTCTTCATGGATAAATCTCTGGGCAGCAGGAATGGCATTGTCTGTTCACCTTTCATCTTGCCTAACACACTGTGTGCATTTCATAAATAATGTGTAGGACAGATTTTATTTTAAAATCTGATGGCTGGGATTTGTTGATCTGCAGTAATACATCAAAGTCTTGAAATTCAGACTCTATAGGTTGATCATGCCAAAGACATAGAATGAATGATACCAACTGCCATGTTTCCAGAATAAAATGGCCAAGAAGAACTTATTGGTCAAAAGATGTAGAACAAACCTCCAGGAAGGCTGGGTTTACTTCTTCCTTCACCATAAAAATAAAACACAAAAAGGGAAGACTTCCACAATGGCAAACCCCTAAAGTAGTGTCCTTTGGGTATCTTTGTGGGTCACTGGAGGCAGAAGTGACCATTCCTGCCTCTGAACTTCTGAAATACTTTGTTTTCAGCTTGTTCTTCACTCATCACATTGGCTTTTAGTTTGATATCTCTTGCAACGGAGTTTGAGCCTCTTGGTGGCAGAATCTTCATACTATTCATACTTATATCCCTAAGTTCAAAAAATAACAGTTAGGAGCTCACCTCAGGAAAATATTTGTTAAATCAAATTTCTCAGCCTATCTACAATAGAATGTTGGAATCCAAGTGAATGATTTATATTCCAGAGCAATCCTTTACTTGTCCTTAATGCTTCAGAATTCATTCAGACTAGAATTCTCACAGATGACTCTAAAAGTTGGGATATCATTGTTGAGTATTTTTGAAGAATTTCTATCCAGCTTAACTGAACTTCACTCCATTCTATACAAGCTGAAAGCATATTAAGGAATAGCAAGTGATGCTACATGTATGACCCTTGGCAGACTTATTATATGGGTCCAAGATGGGCTGAAAAGCCTGTCCACAATTGGAAGATTAAATCCTAGAATATTAATAAAGAACATTAGAGTACCAGAAGCTACAAGCATTCAAAATCTGTGGAAGAAACTGAGCATCAAAAACACCCAGGCATTTCAGGGAGGTAGGAAATTGAATTTACTTAAAAGAGTAACTGTGTTCACTTTTCCCAGTAGACCACTTACTTTAGATGTCATATGTATGACAGATTTTGTCATGAAATTTCTGAAAATATTACCTGACATCTGTCAACCTAATCTAATTACTAAGTTTGCTTATAACAATATTGTTACTCTTGTTCTATAGGTGACATTGTTAGTACAATTATATAGATTTCAAGTGTGCAATTCTATAATACATCATCTATATATTACAGCATGCATTCACCATGCAAAATCAAATATGACTTTCTTGAAAAGAGTTTCTTTATATACTAATTTCTAGATAAACTCTTTTCAAGAATATAGTATTCATATCGACAACAAAAGTAGAAATTTAATATGAATCTCAGAATGCTTTGCTGTTTTTATTAAATATATAGTAATTTTTTTAAATAACTAATTTCTTGAAAATTTAAGTAAGATATTTTTGGACCAAACAACCACTTTAGATGCACTGTGTCAGGAATACAAGTCTTGAATAATGCAGCTCCATTTGGTGTATACATGTGTGTTGCTTCAAATCCATTGTCATTGAACATAGGCTCCAAATAATTTAAGAAATGGACTCCACGTAAAACTTTAAAGAGCACCTGATTCTACAACAGGCCCATGTTCTGATCATTGGATCTGAAGACAGCCATGTCTTCATTTTGACCCAGGGGAATGTTTGGCAGAGGTACTCCCCAGTGCCAGGCTCAAGGCACTTTTCAGCAATTTTTCTCAGTTCACTATAAATCTTACATAGCAAGAAAATAGCATTTCAGTCCATGATCCATTTCTGTGATGCATTTGTTTCCTTGTATCCAAAGTGTTATAGACAAGTCAGAGTTATGCTTTGAACAGAGGTATACTAACGTTTAAATGAGGGAGGACCTGAGGGAGGTCAGGATAGCTCAGCAGGCTGAGCACTTGCCTTGCAACCACAAGGTCTAGGGCCCATGCAAACCCATATGCTCAACTGCAGAGCAACTATAACCACCAGGATGGCAGCAAAGGTTCTCACCTCTCATTCAGGAGGCCCCCAGTTCAGTTCCCCCTTTGCACGCCCCCACATCTACCTGTGTGGAATGAAACCACATCACAACTAATGATGTGCAACTATGGAAACCTCACTGGGCCCTCCCTCCTTCTCTGTCTCTCTCTCTCTCATCTTCTCTCAAACAGTGAAATGCATCTTTAAAAAAACATGGGGGTGAACAAGAAGGGGATAAAAATTAGTGAGATATATATTGTTAGAAGGCTGACCAGACACTCCATTTTAAACAGGACAGAAAGCAACCTGTTTCACATAGTATGTATGGTCATCCTACTGACACCTTGAATTTATCCCAGGCTGACCATATGTAGCATTTGAGATGGGACAGTACTTTGTTTACTGTCCCATTGAAAACGGGACATCTGATCAGCCTAATTATTAGTAAATCATCTAGCTCTACCATGGCATGCAGTAAATATATTCAGCACCTTTGGAGAAGCAGAATTCCAAATGTTGTTCTTCATCCGTGTTACTAGAGGGTAGAGAATTTAGAAGTGGGGAGGATGGAAGCAGCTCCATAATTTTTCTTCAGTAACTGCTTTGCTATTCTCCTAATAGATTCCTTTCTGCTTCCAAATCATATTTCACACAATTTCTCTTTAAAAGCATCTTTAGGGACACTCCTACAAGTTCAACACTATGTTTACTGTGCTAGAATTTCTAGCCCACTAATGAATCAAAACGGGGATCTACAGCATAACTTTAACAGCTTATTTTTACCTTTGTAAAAAGAAACACATAAATCATAAGTTTGTAGCAATGCATTCGTGTATTTGTTGACAAACATTTATTTGGCACCTATTATGTGCTAGCCACTGTGCTAGGGGCTGGGAATATAAAAATAATGTTTTACACTGTGGTGGAGAAGGCATATAGAAAAGCAAATAATATCAGTTCTTCAATAAGTATATAATAATCATATACAGTGGCTTTCTATAAAGCATTGGAGAAACACAGGTCAAGCAGAGACTGACTTTGCTTTGGAGGTAAGAATGACGTGATAAAGTTGAAGAAGGATTTAGTGAGAATGTGTTATATTATTCAAGTCTGAATTCATGGACTGAAATCCAGCAGATGAAAAGGAGGAAGCGCAGTCCAAGAAGGCAGAAGCCCTTGTGTAAAGGCAAGGCTGTGACAGAGGGTGACGAAGGTAGTATGACTAAAACATAGGCCAGGTGAGAAAAAAGTGGAGGGAAATATACTAGGAATCAACAGGGAAAAATTATTTTTAAGAAATCTGCATAGAAAGCTAACTGTACACTTGTGTGCTTATAATTTCTCTTTCTGTTTAAATAATAGGTTGTTTTAAAATAACTACACGGAAAGACAATTCATTGCTTTTTTCAATTTTGTAGGTATTATAAGCTGAAATTCATAGATCAAAGACAGCTTAAATAAATGTATTTAAATCCAAAATAAGGTCTATGTAAAGACATCGGTGAATATTTGTGAGTCATGAGAAAAATTAGTCCATTTTTCTAGGTAGAATATCATATAGTGTTGTCAATTTTAAACCATCTAAAGTGATTTAGAAGGAAGCAAGTCGCAAGGTTATTGCTAAGTGAAATCACAAAGACTAGTAATTAGCTTCAACATTGCAATCAGTTTCAATCAAGCAGATTATGTATCTAAGAGAATTTAATTAAAAAAATTAGAGTGTGTGTTCATATAGTACAATTTATAAGAAAACACATTTGATTCTGATCAGAGAAAGCTCTATAGTACTTCTCCCTTTCTGATAGTGGGGCTTTTAGGTACCACATTCATATGGGGAAAGGAAGATAAAAGAACATTCTTCAGAAGGGGCACCTATCAAAAAGAGATTGCCACAGCAGTAGAAGTCAGCTGAGCAGGTGATATTTACTTGTATGTGGGCACCCAGTGTTTATAGAAGAGAGCCCTTCAACTAATTGTGAAAGACCACCTCCATTTTGGTTTGTTATTTTGAATCCATCACATACCAATGCTTTTGTAAGAGTTATTGGAAACATGAAAGTAAAAGATACATAAAGTACTAGTCCAAATTTCTTATTCTTAGCATCAACAGACACAAATTCACTCTTTCAAACTGCTACAAATGTTCTAAATACTGGGTCTCAGTGTTTGTATTTATCTCATCATGAAACAATAAACAGAATAAGACCACACCATAAATAAATTATAATCTGAGTGGCTCTGTAATAAAGTAAATGCCGCATACTGGGAACTCAAGTAATGATTCTTAAAGAAATTGTAAAATAAAGACTTTAGCTTTGCCCATAGGAAATTAACATTCAAGTGGGAGAGAAGTGAATGTAAATAAATAAATGCAACTAAGTTCATTTTCCTAGACAGATTCTTACATAAGGTTGTGAACTTTAAATTGTCAAAAAGACTTACAAAGAAGTGGTTGCCAAGTGATTGCTATGGGAAATCACAAAGACTGATAATTAACTTCAATATTGCAATCAGTTTTCAACTAAAGAGATTATATGTCTAAGAGAATTCAGGAAGGCAATTAGAGTGAGTTTTCATACAGAGCAATTTTCATACAGAGTAATTTCGTTCCAATTAAAGGAAGTACTATACGTCCTGATAGTAAAATGCTCAACACACAGTGGAGTACAAAGAAGAAAAGTGGTGTGTCTGACTCCAGAGCTGTCAAGTGATCTGGCTGATGAGGAAGCCATTTAAAATAGAGTTATGGAAAAGCATGGCCCATCCAAAACCTGTAAATAGTGCAACAGGGCTCTCAGATAGACATTGAGAAGAAATACTGAAGAGGGGAGTTAGGAAAGATGGGAAAGTGAAGATCATGTATGATGTGGATCCTCCCTTTTAGGCAAATGATTTACAAGGAGCTAGGGCAGAGTAGAGGTGAGGCATTCAAGTAGAGAAAATGCCTCTGACCTTTTCCAAATTGGAAAACCTTCACTCCATCCCCAAGGTTCTGACACAATACAACCTAATGAGTAGAATTTGAGAAATACAACAAAGTGCCAGAAAAAAACTTTAAATTATATTTAATATCATCACCTGGACATGCATACTGTTACCATTTTGATGTAACTTTTGCTAAACTTTTGTCACTGTGCATATGCATATGAAGTCTGACAATTAAGTTCACGAACTCACCCTAGAAAAAGCACTACATCATTGCTGAATATCACTACAGTCATCTTAGAAGCACTCCCCTTGGGAAACTATGCAGCAAAGCCAATGCCTAGTGCACCCTTCAAAGCAATTTTGAACTCTTTTTTTGGAATGACCATCAGAGCTGTCATCATTACCCTTGATGTCCTCAATATTATCTAAATATCTTCCTTTCAATATTTACTTTATACTCAGGTAAAGAAAAAAGTCATTGGGGGCCAGATCAGGTGAGTAGGAAGCGTGTTCCAATACAGTTATTTGTTTATTGGCTAAAAACTCCCTCACAGACAGTGCCATGTGAGCTGGTGCATTGTTGTGATGCGAAAGCCAGGAGTTGTTGAAGAAAAGTTCAGGTCGTTTTTGTCTAACTTTTTCATGCTACCTTTTTAGCACTTACAAATAGTCAACACGTTTGACTGTTTGTCCAGTTGGTACAAATTCATCATGAACAATCCCTCTGATATCAAAAAAGGATAGCAATATTCTTTTGAATCTTTATTTGAACTAAAAGTTTTTTGGTCGTGAAGAATTGGCTGACTTCCCTTGTGCATTTTGACGTTTTGTTTCAGGGTCATATTGGCACACCTATGTTTCATCACCAGTGATCACATGGTCCAAAACATCACCTTGCCTCTCCAAAAAGTCTTGGCAAATTTCAAATCTCCTTTGCTTTTGTTCATCAGTGAGCTCCTTCAGAATCATTTTTGCACACACCTTTCTCATGCCAAAATTTTCAGTGAAGATGTTCCTTACTATTTCTTTATCCATGTTTGACTTGGTCTGCTATGCTTCTCACAGTCAGCCAATGATTTTGACGCACAATTCGATGAATTTTTGCAATGTTTTCATGAGTTTGGCTCATCACTGGCCACCCTGACCTCTCCTCATCAGTGACACTTTCTCTTCCCTCAGAAAAACATTTCATCAATTTGTACACTGCCTTTTTCTTCATGGTGTTATCCCAAAAAATTTAGACTAACATATCCCTGACTTCAGTTCCATGCTCACCAAGTTTAACAAGAAATATGCTTGTTTGTTGCTCTAATTTAAGCTCTGGCATTCTCGCAGCTGTACACAAAACACTCAACAGTAATGAACGCCACTCAGCAAGACACCACCACACATTGACATGAACACAGCTGTGAGACACTGATGTACCAAAGTTATGAAACCTTACTGAGTTGTTTGTACAGTGCTGCCAGCATAAGCACACGGTGTCAAGTTCATGAACTTAATTGTCAGACCTCGTACATACATGTGTACATTGTTGTTACTGAAATCTGAATCATTGTTTATGAAATTTTTCTCTTTTTATTTCCCGGTGATGATCATTCTCACATTTTTTGCTTTCCAGATACCTTAATACCTTTAAAAATTATTGAGAACCCCTAAAAGCTTTTGTTTTTAAGATTTATTTTATTGTTTTTGATAGAGACAGAGAGAGAGACAGAGAGAATGGGGCAGAGCAGTCTCCATAGTTGTACATCATCAGATTTCCACATGTTTTTTTTCCACACAGGTGGGCGTGGGCTTTGCAGGGCGAGAATTGGGCCAGGGGCCTCCTGCATGGGAGGCATGCCCCTGTGAGCCAGGGGCAGAACTGGAGGCGAGAACCAAACTGGGGGCCTCTCACATAGGAAGCACACCACACAGTTCAGCATATGTGTCTGTATGGACCAGGGCCGGGACTCGATCCTCCTTCCTCAGGGCTGCAAAGTGAGTGCGTAACCCAAGAGTCATCCCAGTTTCCCCTAAAAGCTTTTTTAATGTGGTAGTATTATCACATTTATTATATTAAAAATTAAAACTAAGAAATATTTTGAAATATTTATTGATTTATTTTTTAAAATAACAAATGTATATGCTAAACATAACATTTATGATAGTATATTTTATGTATAAAATAAATTATGGTATATAAATGTTTTTTTAATAATATTTTATGAAAAATGGCCTTTACCAACTGTAGAATTTTGAGGTATCACATCCATAGGAGAAAAGAAGAAAAGTATTTTCAGGAGAGGTATCTAGCAAAAATATATTAAAGAATAGTATATGTTAGCCAGAAGGTATGTAGTCACTGATAATTTAAAGGTCCTGCACTGAGTAAACAGAGCTACTAAAATTAAAATGAAATTTTTGGGAGGGCTGACATGATATAATATCTAATTTTGTAGCACAAACTTTGCTATATTGTTTTGACTAAAGTATAATAAAGAAAATTTAACTTCACACAGATATATATTTTGAAAAGGGAGGTAGATTTTCATACCTTTTCAGGTAATCATGGATATTTTTATGCTACACTAAACTTTGACATTATAGTAGTTTTCCTAATGTATACTAGTAATGTGGAACCTAAAACTGTATGAATACAATTTATGTACTGTTACTTTAGAAATTTGCTGGTCTATCTTGCACTTTGACCATGAGTAATTTTATAACATCATGCATTTTTTATTTAGAAAATATTGGTTTGGTGAGTTAGGCAAATATATGTTAAACATTGAAACATTATGCAATATAACACACACACACAGAATCTCATACAAGTCTTTAATGTTTGGGAAAGCTGTCGTGCTCCTGGTGAACAACTCAAGCTGTTTTTGAAATTCTAATTTTTGTTTAACAGTTCAAATTTTATCATTGGCAAGAGACGTTGTCAAGTGTTTTATTTAATGCTAACCATCCTTGCTCCATTCATTGTTGAGAAAATATCTGCCAGATTCCCGAGTCTGAATAACCAGAGTTTGTCTGCCAGTCATTCTTTCAAATAAAAATGTTGTTCTGGGAGTAAAGTGGTTAGTTTAGCATACACAATCTCACTTGCTTTTCCACAAGACAAGATGTACCTCAATAAGGCACCAAAGTGTTTTATGCATACTTTCTAGAATATTAAAAAGACTTGCACTGAAAAATTGAGATTTAACATCATAACTTTTACTGCTTCTTCGAGGTCATTTGAAGTGAAACTATTTAAGAAATTGACTGCAAGCACGTGGTAGTGAAGAACACAATGTACAATTCAAAAGCACTGTTCTTGATTCCTCCCCACCATTGCATTTGCCCCATTGGTGCAAATATCAACAAAGAGAAAAAGTGTGATATGATAAAATTAATTGATGTAGTTTACAATTTGAATGACACTTTTACCCCTGGATCTTATTATTATGAAAACAGTTCTGAATTTTGTACAGCCCCCGGAGATGTCCTGGGACCTCCAACGGTCCACAGACCACACTTTGCGAAATGTTGCCTTTATACCACTAAAGTTTTATTTAAAAGGACTCTCTCATGCTCTCTCAAATGTCTAATCATAATTTGACCATCCTCCTATTATTAGACATTTGTGTTGCAACTAATGTTTCATTATTAACGACAATTTGAGAGCCTCTTTCTAGAAGATATAAATCTTTGTCTTCCTCTCCAGTTATTTCCTAAAGATGGACTCCTACTAAATTTACTAGGTCAAGAAAAAATGTCAAAGTGTGCTATCCCATATATTTCCAAGGGACTCTCGCGCTCTGCATCTGGTTTACATTAGGCAGTTGTGAGTGTGCTAACTAACCCTGCAAAGGGAGGAGAAGCTGAGTGGATACTGCACTCCCCCTAACAGCATGGGGTATCCTTCAGGTTAAGCTCCAGGAACCTGGGTCAGCTTTAGTTGTACAAATGGCCTCCATATTCCTGGGCATTTTCCTATTTAAGTGCTCTGCCACAGCAAGATCGCATTAAAAAGAGACAGGTTTTGTGGTCAGTGTTATTTATTTCCTGCCTGAAAAGAATAAGAGAAAAACATGGCAGCTGCTGAATCAAGCGAATGAGTTTAGCCAAATTTGGTGTCCTGGTTGTTTGGTCTTATGACCCTAGATGATTAATCGTTTCCTCTCCCTTTTGTGGCATTTCTGGTTATGTTTGCAAACCCATTTCTTCCTGAACTTTTTCACCCAAACCTTTGGTTCAGTTTGTTCCTAAAGGGTTTAGAAATGAAAACTTGAGCTCATGGACATTCTTCCCTAATTTATTCCTGCTTTTCAAATTGGCTTGCTTCTTGCTTCTTTTTTTTTTTTTTCTCCTTTTTCTCCCCCCAGATAGCTTGCTTTACTTCTTTAAAAAAAAAATAAGTAATAATTTTTCTAGATTACATTATATAGCTGAATATTTCTACTTACTACTTCTCATGATTTATTCTGTTTTTTCTTTAGCAGTATTAAGATAATATAGTATTTTACAGGTGTAAACATTCAATGAGAAAAGGTTGATTTAGTAAACAATTTATTCTTTCTTATATTGCCTCATGATGTCATGCAATTTATGCTTCCTATAGGTTATTATAAGATTTAATGTGCCAATTCTAATTACACACTACAAATTGTAATCTTGGTAACCTTTTATGATAAATACAAACATGAAAATGCCGCCCAAATTAAATTCTCTAAGGCACTGTTGCACTTCAAGGGTTCCATAAAATCTGTCCCCCTTCTTGTTTTCACCTTCTCCTAGAGAGATTTTACTGAAGCACACGTTGGCCTAGTTTCAGTATGGTACTTTGGAATATATGAGTGAACAACCTAGTGAGACCCATTGGGGCTTTTCCTCAAATAATATTGTGGGGGTGTGTTATTTTGCTAGCCTGAAGATTACAGTTAACAGGACATAGTGTATGTCTTACCTCCTGAGTTAGAGATGTGCTTCTAAACACCTGGTTTGTTTCTTTTTGAACATATGGCCTATGTAACTAATTGTTTGTCTTGCTTAACTTTGAATTCAAAAATCTTATAGGCAAATTTGTATCCTACATTTATTAAATACATATACCGGTACCCATTGTATGCGCCATCCTCATTACCTCTGGCTCAACTCTATTTTCCAGTTCTTGGAGTTCCTTTCTCCAACTCCTTATCTACTACTTATTTGTTTTATAGTCTTCTGTTGTGCTTATCTTTGTAAACTGCCATAAATAAATTTGTCCTTATTTTCAAAAAGACAAAATAGTGTCCAAATTTAAAATTTATGATAACTCTCCTTAAGAACAGTTATTCAAGCAAGATAAAATTTGGACCAGGAAGGATCAGAGATCAGGTGTAAAATAAAACATGTCTAAGGTTTTTGAAAAAATAAAGATGAAATATGTGAACCATGTGGCACTGACAATTGCATAGGAGGGAGACACAGTGCTCCATTCTCTATTACTAAAAGTTAAGGAAATGAACAAACAAAAACCCCTCATTTTTCTAGGCTGTGAAATCAGGGAAATTAGGCATTACTTATTAATTTAATGAGGAGACAGAGAAAAAAATTATGAGTACACTGCTTTGCTTAAGAAACAAATATTCCTAAAAAGATCTCTTCTTGACAGAGGGAAAAATGTTTAATCAACATTGAAAATAGATGCAAGTAAAAGTGGAAACCCAGAAATAGTTTTATTAAGATTTAGTGATACATTTTTTTTATCTGAAATTTTAGCATACTCAGAAGGGCTTATTCAGTCAATAGTTTAATGGTTACCTGAGGGCAAAGGGGGAGGTGTGTGGGAAAGTTAGTGGGTAGGGGAGTAGGGGGTGGGCATCAAATATATGGTGATGGAAGGAGAACTGACTCTGGGTGATGAGCACATAATACAATACAAGGATGATGTACTGTAGAATTGTACACATGCGACCTATGTAATTTTTACCAACCATTATCACCCCAGTAAATTTAACAATTTAAAAAAAAAAAAGGACTTTATATAAAGTCTTAGGACTGGGAACATTTTGGGAAAAAAACTAAATGAAGAATTTAAAATAATAAAGGTAAAACTGGGCAGAGTAGAATTGAGATTTACTTCTCTAGGACACCTCAGATTCACCACTAATCAGCCTAAGCAAAATTTAATGCAATAGGCATGACTCTCAGATTAAATGAATTGCATTGCTACCAGTGAAATGGCTGTATTTCATAATTTAGATAGATCTTGTATTTTAAAAAAATGTCACATGTACTTTTGTGGTTAGAAAACATTTTCCCCCAGTAGTAACAAATCAAATACTTCATAACCTGAAATTCATTTAAAGACTCTTGATATTTACATGTAGACATTTCAGGCCTCTCATTTTTTTTGGAGATACATGTGAGAAATGAGAGACATAGACTTCTATAATATAAATATTATAAAGTTACTTGTATCAAATTAGTTCTTTATCTCAGCATATGACTTTTTCAGTTTCTATGTAATAGAAAGGAATAGAAGGGCCATCCCTATTCTATGTATGTTACTCTGTTCAACTTCAGGGAAGCCCCAAGCTACTCCTCTGGGCAGATACTTAACTGACATGAAAATAGAATGAAATGGGACAGAGGATGAAAGTAGGCTCCTGGACCGCTGAAAGTCTTGTGCTAAGTGGAACAGAAGCTAAATACAAATGTGGCTCCATGTTAACAATAGTAAAAATGAATGTCTTCGCTCTGAATACTGATAAAGCACTGTGTTGTTGGGAGTGGGCGTGGGGGAACACAGTAGAAAGTAGGTTAGTTTCATCAGTAAGTCTTCAGACTAAAAGTCATTCAGTTATTCTTTCTATGACCATTCAGTTAATTGCTACTGCACTAGATGCTATGATAGAAGAGTAACCAGACAAAGCCCTTGTCCTCCAGAGGACTTACAGTCTAATGGGGGAGGAATCTCAGTTGCCCCATTGGTAAAAAAATAAAGGCATGAACAAGATAATTGCAGAAGTCTGGGCTAGTTTTAAATTAAATCTATTAAAAAAAAAGTACTACTATGGTTATTATTACTAATTTTGATACTTCCGTATTCTTTTCGTTTGTCCTAATGTCAGTCCATTGATCCCAGGCTTTGGGGCTAGGAGAAAGAAGAAGGAAATTCAAAAGATGACATAAATTACAAAAGAAAGAAAGAATAAGAAAAAGAAAGTAAATAGCACTCAACTATTAATGGGCTTCTACTTGCAGTAGGTATTTTATAAACATGTAATTTCCTCTAAGAAAGAGAAATTGATAGCCTCTAAAAGAAGTTCTAGAAACAGGGACCCTATACTGATCAGTGTAAGTTCCAGACTACAACTCAACAACAAAGAGACAAGCAACCCAACTAAAAATGTAAGCAGACGTGAATAGATATTTCTCAAAAGATGGTATACAAATGGCCAATAAGCACATGAAAAGATGCTCCATATCATTTGTCATTAGGGAAATGAGAAAGCTACAATTAAATACCACTTCACACTTATTAGGATGGCAATAATAATAATAACAACATAAGATAATCTGTTTGTGAGGATTTGGAGAAATAGAAACCCTCATACATTTTTTTGTGGAAATGTAAATGGAGCAGCTGCTATGGAAAACAGTTTGGTTCTTCCTCAAAAAGCTAAAATGGAATTACCATATGACCCAGCAATTCTGCTCTTAGTTATATACTCAAAAAATTGAAATGGGGGACTCAAATATTTATATGCCAATGTTCATAACAGATTATTCACCAAAAGGTGGAAATAACAAGTATTCATCATCAGATGAATGAATAAACAAAATGTAGCATATGAATACAATGGAATATTAGTCAGTCATAAAAATGAAGTTTGTATGCATGCTACAGTGTGCATGAACCTTGAAAACATTATGCTAGGTGAAATAAACCAGATATAAAAAAAGATAAGCGTAATATGATCCCACTCATATGAATTACCTAAAATAGGCAAATTCTTAGAAACAGAAAGTAAATTAGAGGTTATGTGGGGTTAGAAGAAGAGGAAAATAGGCATTTATTGTTCAACAACTACAAAATTTCTATTAATATTTGTGGTGGTGAAAATGTTTCTGTTTGTGGTGGCAGTATATAATGGTGATGTGTGCACAACACTGTGAATGTAATGAATACCACTGCATTGTACATTTAAAAATAGTTAAAATGGAAAATGTAATGTTAATATATTTTAATACAGTTCTCAAAACTAATAATTAGAGAATGAAATTAATATTTACAAATTGAATTAATACTTTAAATGGGCAAATTGCGTACATCTGAATTATAATTCAATAAACTTGTTAAAATATATATAAAATAAAATAAACATTTATCTCAATGTTGTGTTCACTGCATTTAATATACATTAGTTTTTGTGTTATTCTTTTGTTTTTCTTCATTGCCCTATTACAATAATTTCACATATCTGTTATAAACCCTTCCATGTTTTTACTTAACACTAAACATTTTTTGATAGTCAATAAGCCATGAAGTGAATTCCTTTAAAGGTATACATATGCTTACTGTATTTAAATTGGAAATGCCCATGAGAATTGCTCTAGTTTTGCAGTGACGTATTGCTCTACAACCCATTCAGAATGCCACCTTATACACTTTCTGCACGTTTTGGAGCTTAATAATAATTTAAGTGAATGCTTGATACATTTTTGATGAAAAACTCATGAAATCTATGCAGCTTTTTTCTCCTCTACTCCAAACTTCCTTCTAAGTCAATTTCTTGCTGACTCCTAGAGGTTATTACATTTTTTTTTCTTTTTCTGCAAGCTCTCCTCTTTCAGAGTCATCTGTCTATTGACAAATGCAAGTTAAACGTAGCATTTTTAGCCTATCACACACTTATCATTGTACCATACAGCATTAGAACTGGCAGAAAACTTGATCATCAAACAACCATTTTGTTTTTCTCAGATAAGGATCCATCATTTCAAATAAAATTGTTCATTTGAATGACAGACTTATAAAATGGATGAAGAGGGAAAATTATATCATAGAACTGGAAATAGTAAAAATATAAATTTGACTTCAGCAACATACTTAATGGAAGTATCTATGGGTGATGGGTGATAGTTTACCTCTTAAATAGAAAAGACACTAAGAATTAAGTCTAACAATTCAAAGATTTCCAACATTGGTAGACATGCCTTAGATCTGGATAACGTGAGAGATTAAGATAACTTGAAGTAAGGATTTACCATCGCTCACCTTCCACTACTCATCTGTCACTTTCCCCTCAATTACAACTACACAACCTTACCTTTAAATATCACCCTTCCTCCTGTGTAGTCAGTTTCCCAGTCCCTGAGGCTGGCCACCTACATTTTTTCTTTTTCATTTTAATGGAAAACAGTTGAAGTCTTAAAACCCTTCTCAAATGAAAGTAGCTTCAATAACTGAACTAACGGTGCTGGAAAACTGATCATTTTACCTGGATTCTGCCTGCCAGCCTTGGTCTAGGTCATCTGAGGTCCCCCTGTCCCAAGCCAGAATTGCCTCACATTGAGAACCTCTGTGTTGCTTGTGCTTCGCTTTCTATCCGGTTGGCTGCCAAGCCTGTCCCTTCTCTCCTGGTTTCCTGCCCGGCTCTGGGCCATCTGTCCTGTCTAGTCCTGTAGTTTGGTTTTCCTCCTGCTTCCTGATTTCATGCCTGATTTCAGCCAAGATTAATTTCTCTGTAGCTGTCCCATCTTTAGTGGCTAATTTCCATTTTTGTTTTGATGCTCCCTACTTCCAGGTTCCTCTGGCCTGTAGCAGCCTTTGCTTTGACATTTGTGCACATTTCAAAATTGCCCTTTCCTCCCTAACACTGTCTCACCTTTGAGAGCAACCCTGCCTTGTCCCATGCTCGGTATCATTTACTGAGCTTACTACTCTGAGAACTTAACATTGACTAGTCATGGAGGAAGGAAATACAAAGAAATAACACCACTTATTTAGTCTCGTTGGATCAAAGTGGTTAAGGAATTAATAGGCAGTTGTCTAATCATTTAAAAGTATATCTATGATATGTCCTTTGCAAAAAAATAACTAAATAAAAATAGCTACTACAGCCCTCTTCATCTATAACCAAAACATAGAACCAATGAAGGTAAACTGGTTAAGCTTTTGAATATTTAAGCCAATTGCACAGTAACAGCGGAGGTCAGGAAATTGAGAAGACACTGAACCCACAGAAAGAATGTATTGCTAGCCAAACGCAATTACCTAGTTATGCAGCTGGGCTCCCTAAGAATGTTGCTTTTTAGAAGAGGACCACATGGTCGGCTTAGTAGATGAAATAAGAGGTCATACCTCTGGCAATTGATTTTCAAAAACAAATGAATAAGAGCTTTCTCTTTACTAGCTTTTCCTTTAAGACTTAAAGTTATGTTGACAAATTTATTGTCATTATATCTGTTTAGGTAAAATAAATTATGCATTATATAGTTTTTCCTCCTAGTTGCCTTCAAGACACTGGAAGTCATTCTGGAATTGGTTTTTCATTCTCCATTATATGTATGTGTGTGTGCATGCATGTGTGTGCATGTATAGGATCATTTCTAATATCTTTAATAGGGTGTATTTAGCTCTATATGTATTAGTTATATTTTCATATTTTATACTATATATATATATTATATTTTATAGCCTGTATATATTATTTACCTTATACATATTTTTGTATTATATATATTATATTTATATATATATTTAGTTATATATATATTGTTTTGTTCCTGTGATGGGCATTTTTCCTCCATCAGCTGTGAGAAACTATTTCAGGGCAAGTTGTCTTCTGTCAATAAGCCTATTGACTCCTAAGTAATGAAAATATAAAAAGAAAGTAAGCATTTAGGAGCCCAGTTAATCAGAGTAAATTAATGCTGCTTTATGTGAGATTACCAAGAACATATCTGTTATGCTTAAAAGAAAGTATTAACATAAAGACCTCTTCAAAACACTCATATTTAAATTTACTATTTAAAATATTAAAGACTATGATGCCATAGGTTTTTATGACAGACACTGTCATCGAAAATAGTCCTCAGAATATGGGGATTTGGCACTTTTGAAGTCTAAGAGACTTCATGGCTGCCTTTCTTTATAACCAGTTCAGCTTTATATTACATCATTCTTTATACTTATATTATCCTAGTAATAGTTTAAGAAGTTAATTTTAAGACCGACTTGTGCCTTTTTGTTTGTTTGTTTGTCTGGGTTTTTTTGGATCTAGATATTCAGAGGTCAAACAATGTTTGTGTTCAAGAATGTGGTTGTGGGGAAGCCGGGATGGCTCAGTGGGTTGGGCGCTCGCTTTGCAGCGCCGGGGACCGAGGATCGAATCCCGGCCCCAGCCCGTGCAGAACCATGTGCTAAACTGGGAGCTCCCCCAGTTCAGTTCTCTCTCGCTCTCTCTCTCTCTCTTTCTTTCTCTCTCTCTCTCTCTCTCTCTCTCTCTCTCTCTTGCTCTCTCTCTCCTCTGTCAAAATAAATAAAAAATAAATAAATAAAAATTAAAAAATATATATTTTAAAAAAAAAAGAATGTGGTTGCTTCGGTATGTGTCTTGCAAAAAAAAAAGTCTTTAGTAATGGTGATACGTTCATAAAAATAAGTACACTGGTTTGATAATATGTCTCTCAAAGATTTCTGCCAAATAATAACCTGGAAATGTAATGTGGTACATTTCAACACTTACATTTTTTTTTTCTGTGATCTTGTGTGCTTTAAGGAAAACTAAAGAAAGTGTTAACTGTGCATTTGTTAATCCAGTTTATGGGAATTGGAGCAACTCAGAGAAAACAGAGGTAAGTGTTTTTGAAACTATATTGTTTCAAAAGCAGAAATGCACACACATCCACCCACCCACAGTGTTGTTTGGACATGTTTCCACTAAGAGGAATGTTTTAGTAGAGTTAGTCCACGTGACGGTGGAAAGGAGTTTCAGTCTCTAAATATGTTATGAGAATATTCCATTCCAGGACAATTTCAATCTGCTTATAAACTCAGTTCACTGTTAAATGGCTTTGTGGTTACTGTGCATACCCTAAGGGAGCTGCCAAATCTGGAAAATATCCGTTTATGCCACAGAATATTCGTCAGCTACTCACAATAACTGCTCATTGACTGGTCTTCACAGTTTAGTGTCAAAAACAAAAGGGAGGATAGCATTCTCTGTTCTCTCTAAATGTAGATGTGGATAATGAAGGCCATTACCCAATAACTTAGAAGATAAAAAGGAAAAGTAAGGTGCATTATGTCTTTTTTGGACCATTTTAGGGCTACTTATTACCAATATAATAAGAAGCAGGCTAGAGAGAAAATGGCAGGTAAAATCTCTCTCACCCCTTTCTTAAGTAGGCACTATGAGTGTTCATTTGGGCGTAAAATAGGATTAGCCATAACACATCACTTCCTATCTATGAAAGCTTTCTTGTAACTGATTTTAGAAAGATTACATGAAATTCATTCTCTTTGTCAAAGTAAGCATATAGAAAGCTACTGTTTCAATTTCCCGCTATTATTTTTTAGTAAAAATAAACCATAAACAGTTGTCACTGTTATTGAAAATGAGTAGAAAAGGTGTCAGTTCAGATGGTTTGTAGTACTTTTGAGCCTTGAGTGGTGAGGTTGAAATCTAACACAACCCTTGACTTTTTATTTGTTTTCTTTTCATAATGATGCCATACACACTTTTAGTATTGTTTTGGTAGGAATGAAAATAAGAAGATATTTTCCAGAGTGCAGAAAGAATTAATTAAGATGATTCATCAAGTCAGTCAAGGCATAAAACAAAAATGAAACGTTGCCCTACTGAATGAGTAATAAGTAAATAAATGCATATTTCAGAAGCCAGATGTATCTTTTTGACAAAGGAGGAAGGTATAAAATAAACCTATTTTTATTGCTACAGAAAAGACATTTTAATCTTTTTTAGCTTTAGCTTAGTTTGACTTTCAGTACCTGAAAGACACAAGTGATGTAGGAATTAAAATGCAGTATTTCAAATTTGGCATTTTTAATATTAATATCACATAAACTTGTAGGAATTAAGAATATACTCAGAAGGGGTTGTGCACCCTTTACCTTCTAGTGAGAAGATATTTCCTCTGATGTACAGGAAAAGGTCCACATCCAAGACCTACCTTTCAGGGTGCCTTCTACTATGTACGTAGATAGCAGTGTAATGGATGACTCTAGAAAACCTTGAAAACTTCTTTTCTATTTAAGAAAAAACATTACTCCTCTTTCACATTCTTTTTTCCTTCCATTAAAAATGGCTGGAGAAGGAATCATGTCATAGCTCATGATCTTTATTGCTATTTTGATTTCTCTTGTTTCAGATGCTTTTATATTAATTAAACTAACCGTACACTCCCTGACATTATAACAGAGAAACAAACTTCTCCAAAATACTCTTGTCACTACTCAGAGAAAATTCTCATATGCTGATACAGGGCTTGAGATCTTTGTATAATGAACCCCTATCCATCAGCCAAATTCTGCAATTATCAACCAATGGTCAGTTTTGTTTCACCTCATCTGCCACCCACTCCCTCCATCCACCAGAGTGGTGGTGGTGGTTTGTTGTTTTTTTTTAAACGAACTTTATTTTCTTCAGAGCATTTTTTTAGGTTCACAGCTAAATTGAGCATAAGGTGCACAGTGTTCCCATAGATCCCTTGTCCCCACACCTACATAGGCTCCCCTATTGTCAGCATCTCCCATAAGAGTGGGACAGTTATTACAATTGATGACATTGACAAGCCATTATCGTCCAGAGTCCACAGTTTACATTAGGGTTCAATCTTGGTTTCTATCAACCAGAGTGTTTTAAACAAATCCCAAACAAATATATCATTTAATTTTGCTTGTAAAGACTTTAGTTAAGACTTCAGACCATTAAGGAATGAGGAACTTTATAAAATACAACCACCATATCATACCTAAACATTTAACAATAATTGCTGGATACCATCAAATACTCAGCTAGTGTTCAACCAGCCCTAATTGTCTCAAAAATAAGTAAAGGGTATCATATTTGTTGTTGTTGCTATAGTTTTAAAATCAGGATCAATATGAGGTATATTGATCTACCAAGTCATCCAAATGGGTAGACTTGTCTCTTAAGTTTCTATTTATTTATTCTTATTTTGAAATTTTATTTTTATGTTTGTTTGTTTTTTTCAGTTACAGTTGACATTCACTATGATTTTATATGAGTTTTAGGTGTGCAGTGTGCAGCACGGTAGTTAGACATTTATGTAATTTATGCAGTGATTTCTTCCCCAGATTCCCCGCCACCTCCCACCCTCCGCCAGTTAGTCCAGCATCAGGCACTGATACAAGGTTCCATTTTTTTCTCTTTTATTTTTTCCTTGCAATCTATTTGTTGAAGAAGTCAAGTTGTTTGTCCTACAGAATGCGCCCCCGTTGTACATTTTCTAATATATTCTGCAAAATATAGTTCTCCCAACTGAAAACTATTGGTAGTTTTTTTTATATTTTTTCTTTGCTTTAGGCTAACTATAATCGATACAGCAGGCTAAGAGAAACCAGCACCGTAGAAAGGTAGTCAAGGTACTGACAACTGCATTTCCCCATCACACAAGAGGGGAGGATGAGGCAGTGGTTCCTAGACACAGAGGACATTAGGCACACACCAAGACAAGGCCTGTGTCAGAGGGCTAGGCAGAGTAGACGGCCATCCTGGTAGAAAAATTAGGGTTGCTCTAGTCATTACATCAGTGGAAATCCATTGAAAAGTGGCTGCATTCTGCATGATCGGGAAAGAAGTCTCTTATTTGAATGCTTTACGATCCTAACCTTTTCGATGTGTTTTTCTTTAGAGTTCTGTATACTCCTTCTCAAATCCATTATATGGCACCACATCAGGAAGCCTGCAGGCTGTATCTATTCATCTTAAGTAGTACCATCAAGTTCAACTATCATCTAGTACATGTAGTATATAGAAAATTCTAGCCTTTGAAATCTGATAGAAGTTCATCCTATGCAATTGTAAAAATAGAAGGGATTTGGGATACTAACTGTAATTATTACATTTAAGAATAAATATTCTTACTGAATATATTGAATGTTTTAATAAGCCTGAATCAGAAACTTACCATCAATGTATAGCTGAATGTTTTAATATTATGTTCCTGAATCAGAAACTTACCATCAATGTATACCTGAATGTTTTAATAAAATATTCTGATTATGTTTCTGTTTTCCTGTGATTTTTACCATGGTTATTCCTTAAAATAATGAATCAAATTCTTTCACATCCTGAATAAGAAGTTTTAAAATGTATATTTATATGTCATAGAGTTTAGAAATAAAGGTGAACTATCTTAGTCCAAACTAGCAGGAAGGGTCAAATCATAATAATCCCTGTCAACATAACAATGAGTGAAATTTATATCTGAATTTTGGGGAAAGAAATGTGATAAATTATCATCCTAAACTTGCCTTCATTTGAATAATCATGTAACACATCTTAATATATAGCAAATAATTATGGTATATATTTTAATACAATGTTATATGTCAATATAATTCTTCATTATAAAAAGTCATCTATATTATTGATAATGTTAGGAAATTTGAAAATCTGGATAAAATTAATGACTTTCTAGGGAAATGCCAATTACAAAAATTGATTCAAAATAGAAAACATGGAGGAAATAAGAAATCAAAACACACGGATGACTTCACACATGACCTCACTTATAGGTGGAATATAAAAGTGAAAGTAACAAAGTCACAGAGACTTATGGACACACTCAATAGCTTGGTGATTGCCGGAGGGAGGGGGGGGAGGGGGGAGGGAGTTTGGAACGGGTTTCGGGTGATTGGAATGGGTTTCAGGTGGTTGGAAATGGTTTCGGGTAGTTGGAACCGGTTTCGGGGTATTGGATCGGGTTTCAGGAGTTTGGA
>PVKE010011841.1:0-39434 GCA_004027555.1 Craseonycteris thonglongyai | reverse complement strand
CCATCTGGTCCAGGCCTTTTGCCTTTGGGCAATTTTTGGATAATTGTTTCAAGTTCTGTACTGTTGATTGGTCTATTGAGGTTATCCAAATCTTCTTGGTTCAGTTTAGGTAAACTATATGTTTCTAGAAATTTGTCCATTTCCTCTAGGTTGTCAAATTTGTTGGCATAGAGTCTTTCATAATAATCTCTTATGATTGCTTGTATTTCTGCAGCATCAGTTGTAATCTCTCCCCTATTGTCCCGTATTCTGGGAATATGAGATTTTTCTCTTTGTCCTTTGGTGAGCCTAGCCAGTGGTTTGTCGATTTTATTGAGTTTTTCAAAGAACCAGCTCTTTGTGGCGTTAATTTTATCTATTGTTTTTCTATTCTGAATTTCATTAAGTTCTGCTTTGATTTTTATTAGTTCTTTTCTTCTGCTGGTTTTGGGGGACCTCTGTTCTTCTTTTTCTAGCTCTATAAGATGAGATGTGAGGGTGTTTACTTATAGTTTTTCTTGTTTCTTGAGATAGGCCTGTAATGACATAAATTTCCCTCTTAATACTGCTTTTGCTGTGTCCCAGAAATTTTGATATGTTGTGTTTTCATTGTCATTCGTTTCTACAAATTTTTTAATCTCTTGTTTTATTTCCTCTTTGACCCAGTCATTTTTTAATAGCATGTTGTTCAATCTCCACGTATATGTGGTTCTCTCTGCACTTGATCTTTTGCAATTAATCGCAAGTTTCAATGCTTTGTGGTCTGAGAATACACTTGGTATGATTTGGATGCCCTTAAATTTGGTGAGGTTGGATTTAAGTCCCAGGATATGGTTTATCCTTGAAAATGTTCCATGTGCACTAGAGTAATAAATCATTTCTGATAGATCAAAAGATTTTCTTTTCTTTTCCCTATCCAAATGGGAGAATAAACTTTACAATGTAAATTTCTAGTATAGATACATAAGGCATCATTTTGTATTCCAACCAAATGTGTTATTTTTTACTTTTCAAAATTGTTGTGAATTTTTAATGAAACAGGCTTTGTTTAAATTTACCTAAATTTTTCAATGCTGGCCTTACCCATTGTAACATGAGGACTGTCATAAAACAGAAAAAATAAGTTATATTTTTTATTGTTTAAGCTCTAATAGTTTTCAATCAGTGAATTAGAATCCATAAAAGTTGGCGGACCTTTTAAAATACACATTCTTCAAAGATTAATTAGTTACTGTGGCTATAGAGACAAACCATGTATTAAAATGTTCCAGAGCCCTACAACTGTTACTACAAAGGGTTCAAACCCAAATCCTAATCTACAAAGACTATTGGAAAGTATCCAGCCATGTAACCTTCTTATTGCATTCACAATGGCTGGGTTTTTTTCTGAACAGCCCTCATATTTTTCTTATCTCCTTCTTTCTTTCCTTCATTCCTTCCTCTTTCCCTTCTTCTTCCTGTTCTGTACCTCCTCCTTCGCATCCTTCTCGCATTTGCTTTCATAAACATCTGTTGGATAATGTTGAGTAACATGGTTCTTTCAATAGAATGTCATAGGGTATAGTGGACATACAAAAAATATATGTACGAAGAATAATGATTGTACAGAGGAAACAATGATTACTAACTGAGGCTGAAGGAAGGCCAGGAGAGGCTGCACAAGAAACTGATATAGGTTGGACATTGAAAGATGTCACCAGGTAGACAGGGGCTAAAACAGTTTCAGGTAGAAGGAACAATTCTTGCAAAATCATTTCAGGGATTAGAATTAATTTTATCCTTCTTGTAGTACACATGTGACTTTCAGGACTTTGCATGCTGTCCTTCCATGATTGCTGTGTAACCAATGCGTTAGCAGTTAAATTCAGCTTGCTCATTCAAGATAGAATATACTTTGCAGATGCATTTTCTTGTAGTGGAGCTTATTGGCTTTCTAGACTCCTCTTCTTAAGAAATGAAGCCTGGTAAGAAGTAAACAAAGAAGAGGGATCGATTATTGTCTGTAGGTCAGTGAGAATCAATCTAAGAAATGCCATAGACTAAGAAGAAACTTGGGAGAAAGATACACAAAAGTCAGGGAGAGTGAATTTTCTAGGACTTTGCAATCCAATAGTTACTGCCCTTTGGTTTCTGAGAAAATGTAAAAGGCGGAAGAAACTTAATTGCCCAAATTTTAGGGATATTTTTGTATGTGGTTTACATATACTATGTGAATCTAAAATTGGTTCAAGTCAAATTCAACTTATAGAGAGAGATTTTAAAGATTTTTTAATAAGTCAAAATTGCCTACTTTTCTCCCAATTTTACCCTACTTTCAAAAAATGTTAAGGGTGGAATGTGGGTGGTTAGGAGATTTTAGATAACTGTAAGTATTGGCATAATAAGATAACTTAAGCTAACAGCAGTAACAGAGCCTGGCACTAAATAAATATTTATGAATGAATAAGTGTGTGTTCATCTGCACATAGACTACAAGGAGAAGTCATGTCTTTTTCAGCATTGATTTAATGTCAACTCCATGAGAGTAAACGAAAAGGGGATAAAGCTAGCAAGCTTTCCAATTGCTTGAAAAATAAGGTTCTGTACTTTTTGTTGGGATAATGTTCTCAAATAAGTGATACCCAGAGTATCATTAAATTATAGGAATTATGCAAGGAGAGCATGGAGGAGAATACATATATAAATAATTATCAATGATATAGAAGAGCTGTCTGGAAAGTATCCAGCCATGTAACTTTTTTCTGGACAGTCCTCATAAGTAATATTCAGAGAGTGCCAAAAAAAGGTATACATATTTTAAGAAAAGAAAAAAACTGTATTAAAATTGTAATAGTTAATATATACCAATAACAAAAGATGAAGACAATTTGTGTTTGACTTTTGCAATTATAAGAGGTCCTCAAAGTGGTTACCATTGGCATCCAGGTACTTCTGATTACGGTGAACTATTACTTTAGCAACGTTGACCAAAGTGTCCAATGAACTGCTGCGCATGCTGTTTCATTTACTATGTGTCTCAAACTTATCACAATTGCATGCAATTATCAGGCATGTTGGAGGTTCTGTTGTGTACTCACGCCTCCATTGTTGTTGCACTTCCACAGCATTCTCAAATTTTAAATACCACTTCAAAATGATCTTGTGCTCCTCACATGACAACCATGCTTCTGCCATTTTCTTTGACTGTCCTGCCTGTCACATGGTGATGTTAATATCCATTCAATTAACACCATGTTTTGAGTGAACATCATACTATACATTGCTACTGTAATTCGATTCAACTTCAAAAAGTAATACATAGAAAGCATCTCTTAAAATGTGCATACATTTTTAGCACCCCCAGTGCTAAAATATATTCCCCCAAAGTTGTCCATTATAAAATATATATAATACATATTTGTAGTATATAACATATAAGCAATAGTATGAGTTCTACATACACATATGCATATATAAATTTATATATGTGGAGAGAGTGAGAGCAGCCAAACAACTTGTTTTTAATTATGTCAAATGCACAAAAGATAGGCTCCTTTTTCTTTTATTCCATGTACAAAAAGCTTTTGGTGATCTTCGTCCGGTTCTAAAAATCATCTCAAACTACATAACTTCTCCTTAAACTAATAATTTTAAGAACCTATTTTAAAGATTTATTTTTATTGGTTTTTGACAGAGAGAGGCAGACAGAGAGAGACAGAGAGAAGGGGGATGGCCCAGAGCAGTCTCCATAGTTGACAGTATTAGTTTTTCCATATAGTTTCAGTCCACAGTTGGGTGCAGGGCTGTGCAGGGCAGGAACTGGGCTGGGAACCTCCCACATAGGCCCTGGCAAGAACTGAACTGGGGGCACACCCCAGTTCAGCATATGGATTCACCTGGGCGGGAGCCAGGATTTGATCCCTAGACTCCGGTGCTGCAAAGCAAGCACTTAACCCACTGAGCCATCCCAGCTTCCCCAAAGGACCTATTTTAGATTCTTTTCCATGGGCCAAAATTAAATAGGTGATAGATAGATAGACAGATGATAGATAGAGATGATAGATAGATATCAGATATTTTTTCAGATTTATTGATACAAGGCATTGTAAAAGAAATTCTGGTATTGATTATAGAGGTTGAAATACTATTATATTAGGCAAAGTAAATAATCTTTTTAAAAGTTATCAAATACTTCCATGTAGCAGACAGATGTCTTAGGATATGAAAAAGCCCATGTTTTAATTATTTTTCCCCAGTGATGGGGGATCAAGTTTAATGTCTTTGGAGGAAAATTTCACAAAGAAAACACAGAGAGCCTTGATTCCTTGCAAATATATATTTTTATGTGCATTAAATTATTATTCCATGTACTCACTTAGTAAACAGTTTTGAGCCTCTACTATATGTTCTGAGCTCTATAAATAAACTAAAATATTTTAATTTTTAAAATCACATAAAAAAATCTAGGAAATTGTTTATTCACTCAATCTTTCCCAGAGGGTAGCCATGTAATTAAAAAGACTGTCTAAGACTAGAGTGAAAGATCATTTTGGAGATGCTAAGGGGTCTTTGAAGAGAAAATGGAACCTGGAAAAGGGTCATGGCTGACCACTGAGCCACTCTCTTCAAGTAGATCAGTCTTGTTTTGATTTAAAAAATAATAGTAACAATAATATTAACACAGTAGGTTTGATTATAATGATAATACAGAAGATTCTTACATTTTAAAAGTTTTCAGATGATAAAATAACACCATTAATTAAGATAGAGGCTAAAATCTGCATCAATAAATGTAACTTGCTGATAAAGCGTGTTCCAAAATTCACGCAAGAAGGCTTTCTTGTGGAAGTCACTTTGAGTAGGTTTCTATCAAACAACAAAATTTTATGAAAGGCTGAATTGAATAATCCAGACTGATAGTTCCAAGCAGCATCTTTTGATTTCTCTTTTGTGTTTTATACCTGAGATAGAAAAGGTATAAACAATCAGTTATTTAAAATTCCAATATTTTGAACTCTCTTTTCTTCTCTGCCTCCCTCTCTGTCTCTCTTACGCATGTACACAAACATGAGCACGCACTTACATAAAACAAACAAAAATAGGAAATAAGTAGGAAATGGCTCCAAATTTTTACTGCCTAGATAAGACATTTATTAAAATATAAGGATTTAGGAAACTAAGTCATCATGAAAGAAATCCTAGCTTTCCCATTTATTAGTTATGTGATAATTTTCTCTGGTCACCAGTTTCCTCGTTTGGCTAAAAAGGGCTAATGATATTACTATTGTTTGGAAGAGTTAAAAGCAATGTATATTGAGAGCTACACACAGTGTCTGTATTTACTAGCTATTATTAGTTGACCAAAGGAATTATCTAATAAAACAAAAGATATTCATGTAACTAATAATATATTCTCAGAGAAATAGGATAGATTCAGTAGAAATAAGAGATTATTTTTCCTGTGTTCCTACACAGGTATAAATTTATCAGCTAAAACTTACAGTTCAATAAGTTAGTGTCTGGACATTCAAAAATATGTGAAAACTCTTCATTTGTTTGATTTCTAAGTTGATTCATGTGGTTTTAAATTCATACTAGTCTGCTATTTTAATCACTTGGGCTTTTGAACAGTTATGTAGAAAAGAATTTTATAGAAGATTTGCATTACACCCTTTTGATCCTTTTGTTAATTTCAATTCATTTCAGAAAATGTCTAAAGTCTTTAATGAATTACTATCGTCATTTATTAGTACACTATAATTTGGTGAACTTTGGCAGCTTAAAGTACAAGGATGACATAATCAATTATAATTGTTTTAGAAATGTTTTATTCTCAAATTTTAAAAAAAGCTCCAAGGTAATTATAGCACTTTCATCAGCAAAATACTTTATAAAAGTGAACTAATAGAAAAGGAGTGTTCTCTGATGGCTCAATAAGAAATTGAGAGTTCAGAGAAGTGAGTTCTATTTCTGTTCCCTCTATTGACTTCAGTGATTTTAGATAAGTCACCTAACATATGCTGTCCTCTTCATATATTCGTATAAGGTTTTCTGTTTTTAGTGAGGTTTAAGAAGTGTTTCTCCACTACTTCTGTTGAATAAAATAATTAGGTAATTTCCTTCCCTCATCCATGTCACCCTATTTCATACTTGTCCTTTCTCTCTCTCTCTCTCTCTCTTTTCAGTTTATCTTTCAGTATTTTACATGTTGGGTGCATATGCCCAGATAAAGCTGGATATTACTCTGAAATTAAGGTTTCAATTTGGAGACAAAGAACAAGAGTTCAAATTCTGATTCTCTATTTAACGAGCTCCATTTAATGAGCTGCAAGACCACATATGAATGATATGAGGTCATTACACTATCTAAATTGTTTCCTCACAAATTATAATTAGTGATATCTGCTTCTTAGGGCTGTTTTAAGGAGTAAATTAAATTATATTTGATATGCAGTGCCTCTCTTTGCCTAATTAGGCTTCTGATTGGCTTCCCCATCTAGTGAAAGCTCTAAAAAAAACAAAAAACATATAAATATTTTCAATCTTGCTCTTATAAAAATCCGTTGTGTACAATGGACAACAAGCACTGAAATTTCTACCTACCTCTCTTCCAAAAAGCCAATAGACAAAAAAACAGACACAATACAAGGCTTCTCTTTGAACTACCTCATTCCTTGATTATTTTTCTCTCTCATATTAGTGCTTTGTTATCCACACTGTTATCCTTTCATTCTCTAATCTTACAGAATTACTTCTGCCTCAGGGCATTAGAACTTTTTCTTCCTTTGTCTTGGAAAGGTCTTCCCCCAGATATCGTAATGGTTTATCCTCTCACTTCCTTTAGGCTTTTGCTTAGGTGTTATTATCTGAGTGAGTCCTTTCATCACAATTCATCACCCATCCACTACTATCCATCTCTCTTCTTTACCTATCTTCTCTCTTCTTTAATTAGTTATCTATTATTGCATACCATATAAAATTATCCCAAATGATTTTGGTTTAAAGCAGCAAACATTATTTTGTCACAGTTGCTATGGAGCAGTATTACTGGCATAGCTTAGCTAGGTCCCTGTGGTTCAAAGTCTCTTGTGAGACATCAGTTAAACTTACAGTTTTGTTGTGGCCATATGTGAAGGTGTTTTCTCAAGGAAGAATACATTTCCAAGTTCACTCATGTATTTGTTATCAGAATTTAGTTGCTTGTAAAAAAGACTGACCATGCATACCATTTTAAATGGGACAATACCACTTTTTTGTCATATTTTCAGACCATCCCATCATTTTAATATAAATATCAATTTTATCTCATTTTACATTTCTTGTAAAAAACTGAATATGGGTTGTTTATTGATTATAAGGCTCTATCCTAATCAATGCATGCAGTAAAACTACTAGTGTGATGAAAGAGGAAGTTCAATTTCCTTTATCTAGTCAGGGCCAGGTTTCTTGAGTTAGCAATGATCAGACACCACCCACTTGCTTGTCTGCAATGGAGGGGAATTCAAGAGACAGTCACTAAGACCCATTCATCATGTTGGAGCTAGAAGGGACTGGATGCACACAAATTACGGAACAGGCTCACCTGGCTTTTTGCTTCACAAGGTTAGGAGTGTAGAATGCAGTGACTTTGAGTCTTATTGTTATTTTTACTATCATCGCACTCATAGAGACTTTTTCTGCCCTACATTTAGTTTGATTCAAACATTCAGACTTTTCAGGCTCATATTTCAATTCAACAGACTGTTAGCTATGTTTTTATTACAGCAGAACTCTCTGATAGGATATTAGCATATACAAGTTTATGGTAGCAGTCGGGGTGTTAATTCTCTCTCTCTCTCTCTCTCTTTTTTTTTTTTTGGTGTATGTTTATGATTATTTGAAGTTTGGCCAGTCAGTCCTACATTAGAGTGTTCGGTGTGGTCTTCCTTACAGATTCTTTTTTTTTTTTACTGTTCATGTGATGTTTTGTAAGTACTTTATTAATATATGAAAGAAATCAAGTGTCTGTGTTCCAAACTTACATTAGTTTAATTGAAAAAGATAATATTTCAACAATAGAAGTAGCCATAAACTTTGAAAATCTTGTAAACAATTTAGAATTCAGAAAAAATGAAGTATTTGTAACTACTGATGTCAAAAAACAACTGACAATCTTAGTAGGTTCAGCAGAAATTGATGAAGCTGAATTTTTTTTAAAGTAGTTGAGAATACATGAAATACGTGAATACAAGTGGAAATGCAGTGTAGGAAACATTGAGAAGTTCAAGTGGGTGCTACTAAGGATGACACCTGAATGGAAAGAAATACAGGACAGCCTGAACTAGGAACTCATCACGCACAGAGAAACAGAAGACACTCATGTATTCCATCAGCAGACTCTCATAAAATCTACAATTGTAAGGCAATTGGATATAAGGAATAAAGAAAACATTTCTGTATCTGATAGATGGGTAAAGATTTTTTCTTCAATGGGCAAAAAAAACAAAAACAAAAACAAAAAGAACCTCGACTTTAGCAATATTGTAGGGTTTATTCTTTGTCTTCCAGGAAGTACAGCACCTGTTAAAAGAATATTTTTTTATTATAAACAGGATGTGGACAAAGGAGAAATCTAGATTAAGTGTTGAGATAATGTGGGCTATGTTAGTTGTTAAAAATTGTCATGGAGTGTGATAAATTTTATGATAAGGTGTTGAAAAACCAAAATTTGCTGCATAAGATTACTTCATCAGAGGAATATTCATAGTCGAATCACAGTGAAAAGCAGTTCCCCTCTATATCTACCTAAAATTTTGGATGAGTTGTATCACTGAGGAGTAATTGTTAGCTCAATATGTTTGTGTAATAAAACTTAGTGTCTTACTTTTCATGAATATGGAATATTATATAACCCTATCTCATTTTTGTCATCCCAATATCCCATTTTTTGTTTCAAGGAAATATGATCAGCCTATTGTGGACTATCCAACCAAAGGCCTCAGTTCTTTGCTGGCTGTTGGCCAAAGGAGTCCCTCAGTTTTGCCACAAAGTGGCCTTTATAGTAAGTTGCTTTAGTACATTAACTTTAGATTCCTATGGAGTCACTGAATTAAACAATAAAAAAGAGCACCCTAGGGTGCATCCTCTAAAATTTTCCTGTCTTGGACACAATATATCGCCTCTGGTTTCAAGCTTGTAAATGGTAAAAAGATCAGAATGACTATGTGAAAAACTGTGAGACCAGTAGAAAAGAAAACTAAAGGTTGATTGTACCCATCAAATTATGATGTATTGCAGTTGTTAGAAAGTGAGATTCATGAAAAAAAAATGTTGAAAATTATTGTTTCTTGCTACACAATTCTGTTTATATTATTATCTTTATTTCTGGAGAAGTCTGAGTTATTATTAAGGAATAAGTACGCGTTTCTAAAAGCTCTTCTTCATGAAAGGAAGGTCGTGCCCTTGTATAAATATTGTTTACTGGGGACTTTATGTCTTTTAATACCACTGAACTGAGATCTGGGGAAATCATCAGAATTAGAAATTAGCAGAAGAACATTCATAGCAGAAAGAACATCTTGTTCCCACTTGAAACTAGGTGAGATTCAACTGCCAAAAAGTGCACACTTCGATGAGCTCAACATCTGTTTCTCTTGTTTTTAACTGTTCTTGTGAGTGAATGAATAAATGACAGGTGTCAAGGAAGAAGAAGAACACCATCAAAGCTCTGACTGGGAATGGAATGTTGTCTTGTTCTTATGGCAACTACGTAATGACTGAACACCTGGCTGTTCATCAGGCTGCTTAGGTGACAATGGGAAAAGCCCATAGGTACCAAACACCCATTGTGCGAGAGCTGTCCTGTGTGTGATCCAGAATAGTGGTCTCTGAGGAGGATCTGAGAAGTCAGGTCTACAGTGGTTTCTTTGTGGTGTTTCTGATGAAATAGGAAAACAATCACTTTTTGGCACTTTCACTTTGGTTCACTCTTACTCTCTGTAGTTTTTACTTAAGGTTAATAATCTGGTAGATTTTTATTTATGTTATTTCAGAAAATGAAGTAGTCATATGTTTAGGTACTGACACATCTAACTTTTCAGTTATTCCGGAACTTAGACTACCTAAAGACTGTGTTATCAATAGAGTAGCTAAAGGTCTTTTTTCTGTAGTGAACACCCAAGACATAGACACGAAAGTTTATGCCCAAATGAAAAGGTGCAATGACTGGGTGTTCATGATCGTACACTTACTTTCCTGGGATCACTGAACAAGTGGAATCAACTGAACAAAACACCTCCACTCCAGTATTAACTTGGCCCATGTGACAGCTTTAACTTGAATGGGGTGGGGGCTTACCCTCTGTAACCCAGATGGAGAGAGACTGTAAGGTGGAAGCCCCTTTCATTTCCTCTCTGAACCCTATACTGAAGGGAAACAGGAAGTGTTTCTCTAATATGCCTTCCTTTGGAGAAACAAAAGCCTTGAGGAAATTGTGCTTTTCTTAGAACTATACAGTTTATTAACACCAAAATTATAATTTTAAATAAGCAGTAGGAAATGAAGAAAAATATAGTTCAACGATCACTTCATGAATAAAAATAAACTAGTTTTTATCAAGCCTGAGATTATAAAGAAAACATTTTTTTTCTTTTATATTATGTAGAAGGTAAAACCGCTAAGCATTTACAGAGAGTACACTTAGTCTCTCCGTAAACAATTGAACTATCAGATCATTTTAATTATATTAAAATTACTCCTGTGTGGATTGCAATGGCATTTGTGCAGCAGGGACAAAATTCAAGCAAGTGTAAGTGCATGAGAGTTGACAGCTTTAAATTGGAATTGAAAAACAGGAACACTGATGAACCATTCCTTTTAGAATCAATGCTAGCTTCATTTAATTTAGAATTTGAAGATTTGCAAAGAATGAGACAAATATGGTTAGGCTAGAGGTAGCAAAAATGTGTAAAAACAGTCCGCAAAAATATGCTAAATAAAAGCTGTTATTTACATTAGCATTTAACAGAGTAAACACAAAAAAGATTGTTTTACTAATAAAGACAAAGGTAACAATGCAGTACTAGCAATTCAGGTTTTAAAAACTATATTTCAGTCATTTAGGAGGCATTAATGAAATCTGCTGTTAAACCAAATGTAAACTGTGAAAGCAAAGAGACAGTGTTGTCTAGTGGATAGAGCATTGAACTAGAAATGCCTGTCCTTGAAAATTATGCTTAGACAAGTTTCTGACCCTCCATGAGACCTTATTTCTTAGGGCTCCTGTTTTCACATTTGCAAGAAAGAACCCATGAAAATCTTAATATTTTACTCTTCAATGTTGTTACTATATGATGTGTTGGTTCCATTTTATTATGAATTTGTACCAGCTGGACAGTTAGCCAAGTTGACTATTTGGAAGTGCTGAAAAGGCTACTTGAAAAAAGTGGACAAAAACGACCTGAACTTTTCGGCAACAACTCATGCCTTTAGTGTCATGACAATGCACCAACTCACGTGATACTGTCTGTGAGGGAATTTTTAGCCAGTCAACAAATAACTATTGAAATACCCTCCCTATTAACCTGATATGGCCCCAGTGACTTTTTTCTTTACTTAAAGATAAAGGAAATAGTAAAAGGAAGATAACTTGATGACATTCTGGACATCAAGGGCAATATGTTGATGGCTCTGAGGTCCAATCCTGAAAAAGAGTTCCCAAATTACTTTGAAGGGTGGACTAGACACTGGTATTGGTGCACAAATTCCCAAGGAGGGGTACTTCAAAGGTGACTGTAGTGATATTCAGCAATGAGTTATGTAGCACCTTTCCTAGGATGAGTTTGGACCTTGTATTTGCATATTTGTAATGATTAGAAAAAAACCTTTTCTTTACTTTTTATTCAGCTTTCTTGTGTATACAGTTTTAATGGAATGATTATTTTAAAGCACATTAAACTAAGAAAAGTCATAGTAAATATTCAAGCTTCAATAGCTCCATTTTTTATCTTTTTAATCAAAAAGTAAATAAAAACAAAATAATTGAATTCTGAATTCAGTTGGTCTCAGGTTGTTAGGTAAAACCAATTAATAAACACCTCTAGGCAAGCAATTCTATTTTTAAAGGGCTCAATTTAAACAAAGGCTGAGTGAGAGCAAAAAGCTCTCCCTACTAACAATGAAAAGATCTGGGTTCCTAGATTCTAATCCTGGTTCCTTCATTTATTGCCCATATATTTTTGAAAATTTTATGTAATCTATTTCCTTATAGCCAAGAAATAGTCTTAACAAAGATAATGTTTACAGTGATCACTGGAATCAGGGCCCATGACCTTTTTGGTTATTTCAGAAAAAGCATAGTGTTTTGAAAAAAAAAATTATTGATATGAGGAAGAAAAGGAAAGGGAAAAATTATATTATTCTCAGAAAATAGATTTCTAATGCAGCTATTTCCCATATTGTCTCTAAACTAAAATTGATACTTGCATTCATGATTGTTGACTGAAAAGAAATATGTCCATAAAATGAGGCAAAAACCAAAAACTGTCATAGCTGAGAAAAATAGTGTATTATTCTCATAGACTTAGAACCCATATACATCTGGAGGGAAAACCTTTTAAATGATGAGATTTCAATCTCTATTCAAATTGTTAATATTCTACTTTTTACTAGTTTCTTCATGCCATCTTCTTCTCCTCTGCTATTTCATACCCCCTAAGTCACCCTCTGTTCCTCCTGCCATCCTCACTTTCTTCAGTTTTACCTTCTGGAACTTTCCAGCTCATATATCAAAGCCCTAATTGGTTTCTGAATTTTCTGCAAACCTAGTATTGCCTTTTCTTAACTTTGCCCACATAGTTAGAGGATAAGTATGGCCACATAATTATACTAAAATGTGGAGAATGTTTAAGTCAGTTAAAAGAATTAATGCATATACCCCCCCCCCATTAGGTAAGAAGCTATTAGATGAGTAGCAGCAAAGTGGGTGTTGGCATTCTTACACTCCTGTACTTAAATACCAGAAAATTGAAATCATCAAAAGAGAGAACAGTTTGGCTGTCAGTACTATATTATTACTCATGTCCTGACCAACTCTTCTTTGTGTAACATTCACTTTGTTGTAATTATGACTAAAGAAAGATATTGCATTAGCACTCTCTTTATCAGATCTTATTTAGAGTATTTTGAACTAAATGCCTTAAAACTATTTGAATGTAAAAATAAGAGTTATTTTGATTATGTAGATGACATTTTTGTCATTTGAAAAGTATCAAAACAAAAATTTCTAAAGTTTAAACTTATACACTCTTTTCTTCAATTGCAATAAAAATGCAGCACGTTATTATTTTTTAACATACACAAAATCATTCACCATGTTTTCTACAAAAACAATTCAAAGTCTAATATATTGGCTGTTTTACTTGTAAATAACTCAGTTGAGGATAAAAGCTCTCAGGTTTGAGGGAAAGCTGGGATGGCTCAGAGGGTTAAGCACTCGCTTTGCAGCCCCTGGGACCAAGGATCAAATCCCGGCCCTGGACCATGCAGATTAATTTGCTGAACCAGGGTGTGCTTCCCATGCAAGAGGTCCCAAGCCCAGCACCTGCCCTGTGTGGCCCCCGCCCACCTGTGTGGGACAAAACCGTGTCAAAAACTGATGACTTACAACCATGGAGACTGGTATGAACCCTCCCCCTTCTCTCTGTCTCTCTCTGTCTCTGTCTCTCTCTGTTTGTCAGAAACAATAAAATAAATCTTAAAAAAGAAATTCAGGTTCAAGTTAACAAACACCTTACATATAAGAGTATGGTGATTTTATTTATACATTGGAATAATTTATTATTTTTAACAATGATATGCTTGAAAAACATTGACTGGAAATAGCATATGATTATAAAACTGTATAAGATGTCCACCAATTTCTTAAACCTTTATCCTATTCATTAGTTCCTGATTTTACTTATTTTTAAAATTCTAATATCACTAACTACAGGAGCTGAGCAGGGCTGTTGAGAACAAGACATTATGGACATCACTTACTCACAGGGTTGCCAGGAGTCAGAGCCAACTCAGTGGCACGTAGCTGACATATTCATTGTCACTAAGGGGGAACTCTATGATTGCTGTCAAGTACTTTAAGAAATACAGCAAAGTGCACCCAATTTAGCAAATACTGTCATTTGAATCTACTGGTTTTTATTATTATACGCTACAATTGTCAACCTAAATATTATGATTAAAATAATAATTTTGATAAAAACTATCAGAATTCAATGTAAGCTGTGACCAAAGATGAGGTTGCTTAATATGACCCAAATGTTCACTATGACCCATTCTTGAAAATATCACTGAATTCTTTTCTCTTCATTTTCTTTAAAGTTATACTGACCCAGAGTTGTTTTGATATCATATTCTACCCTAATAATATCATGTTGTCACATCTTCCTTCCTTGGCCTTCATATCTAGTGGAGACCATTATACTAGGCTTATTCAAACAAGACCTTTAACCTGAACACTTCCAAGTGAATGGGAAAGACACTAACCACCTTCCTTACGTATTACTGAAGAATAATACCAGATGAATGATGTTCCCTTTTCTAATTGCATAATTTCAGTCAACTTGCATAAAAAATGAAAATCATATGCATTCCTCTAATCACCTTGAAGCAGAATTTCTAGAGGACAGAAGCAGTCTTACACGTACACAGTTCAGTGTGGCACCTACCACTTCTTAGGTGCTTAATAAATATTGAACAACCCAGCAATCAAGCCCTCAAGGCAATGGCTGCAGTTGTTAGTTGACACATATGCAGACTGTACACAGTAGGAATTGCCAATCAAACAGACAGATCTGAACACACAAAAAATAGCAGAGACAATAATGGCAGCATCACCTTCAAATACAAAGGACAATCTATATGTATATATTGTGCTACATATGAATTTCAAAGTATTCATGAATTCCTTTGCATTCCAGTGTGCATTTACATAACTCACAGCATGTGAAATTAGCCGAATGCATACTCTTCTCTTTGGTGAATATGCTTAACAAAAGGTCAACAGCCTCAAATTATTTTTAAATAAATAATGTCTTTGTCTGAGTTAAATCCAAAATTGTCCTGGGTACAGGATATCTAACCTTTTATGCCATCAAATGTGGAATTTCTTCCAGTTCTACATATTTACAGTTACTCACTCATGAACCCCACAGGCCTGAGTGTCCACTGTGTGAAATGTATCTCTTGACACACATACTTAAGAATTAGATGTGTAACCTTTACTTATAGCACAAGACGGTCACTTTGAAACTGAAAACCTTTATAATTAAACTTTCATTTGTATGTCAGACAATTAAGATACCATTTAGTAAACTGTATTATTGCCGCTTTGGAACATCGTCTTCTGGTAGCCTTGAAGAGTTTATAATTCTCTATATCTCTAATCTGTGTGCAAAGACTTAGCCTTTCCTAAGGGATCTGACCCAGTTTTTAAAAATAAACATCGAGCGCCAGGTAAAAAGACTAAATGAAGGTACAGCTGTACTGAGGTGATGGGAAAAGGCTTAGCGTACTTGTCATTTCCCTTCTCACCTATATTTTCCTGTGATCCTTGTTCTTATGCCAACCTTTTAGTGAATGCTGACTGAGCTGCTTAAAATTATACATTAAAAGTCATCTTTACGTTCTAAGGAATATTTCATATGAGACATTATTTACTTTTGCATAGAAATTAGCTTGGCAGTGTGAAAACTGGCTTCAGGTGAATACTACTTTAAAAAAAATGCCTGTGAGAACAGGAGGAACCTGAAAGCAGGCACCAGTCATAAGAGAATCATGACCAGAGGCTGGAGGGTCCAGTATACTCAGAAAATTGTCTTATACCCGAATTAGTGGAGGCTATTTACCACTTGGAAAAATTACATTCAAATTAGGAAAAATTAGAATCCTGGCATACACAGAAATTTTTTCTACCTTAAATTCTCAGGAACATTGTGAACTTGATTCACTCTTTGACATTTAAGTAGGCGCTGAAAACACTCAGCACAGTAAAGAGCTTGTCATGTATTTGCTCTTTGAAATGCATGTTCATATACTCTTATGCCCTCTGACCAGCAGGTAATATTGAGTCATCTCACCCAAACACAGTACTTGGCTGACTTGGATCGTTTATTCAATATTTACTGAATTCTTTGATGTGTCAGGCATGGTAACAGTTGCAAAGTGCAAATGAGGCATACATGCCCCCTCTGCTCTTAGGAAACATACACTGAGTAGGAGGAGATAGACGTAGACAGATCATTGCATTGCAATACAGCGCAGTAAGGCTAAAATAGAGGCATGAACCATACATCTTGGAAGCACAGTGCAGGGAATAGCTAATCAGGAATGGCAAATGACAAGACACAGTAAGTAGGTTTTAAAATGCGTTGAAAGTATGGTGGGAAGTTGGGAATGTACCTCCCAGGCAGAAAGTGTGGTTATCCACATCCTTTAATACCTTCTCCACTAAGTCCTTCAGATTATCTTCTTATAGGGCATACACATTTCCCTCTCAAGTGGACAGAGGTATACAGTTATTCTTTACTCCAAAAGGGAAAAATACTTCGAATAACTCTGAAGGACTTGATATTAATTTGTTTGCCATTGAATAGAAGGTAGATTTCTATGAATTTCTCTAATGTCAACAAAAGTGGTAGAGGTCACTTTAAGCTTGGCAATAGATATACAAATATATGTAGAATTTGGTCTGTGATGTCCAGGAGCAGTGTTCCAGGGGAAGCAACAGACATATAATCATGGACATTGAATACTCTGTTAATTATGATTATAGACAGATACATTTCATGTAATGGGAACATGAAAGTGCATTAGGCCATCTAGGGAGGCATCACAGAAGAAAGGTATCTTTAAGCATATGACGTCTAACTTCCATCTAAAAGGAAGAGTAAGACATAGACAAACAAAGATAGAAGAAGAAACTTGGCAGAAATAAAGTGGATAAAGTAATACATAAAGGCATCAAACAGCACTGTGTATACCAAGCTCTTCAAAATTTAAGTATCATGGAATACAAGAAAGAGGACAGGAGAGGGGAACCTGCAGTGGGGAGGAGCCATCAGATGCTCGGGAGATATCACATGCCTTTGCAAAGAACTCGATGTTCAATTATGGTCAGTAGACAGATATTTTATAAATAATTAAACAGACAGCTTCAAAATGTAGTCACTTGCGAAGGTTACTGAAAAGTCAGTAGCAGAGCCCGGTCAGAGTTAGGTCCATCATCTCTCAGAGCACAACCCCTAGACCACTCACTGTTCCTTCAATGACCATCCTAGAGTTGGGGTGCCATTTTCAGATCTTCCATTAACTTAGCTTTCCTTTTCATTCCTCTTGCTGTCCATTTATGATAGGGTGAGAGGAACAGAACTGTGGAGGAAGAAACTCATACTATGCCAGAAATATGCTTGGGCCTTACAAAAATGACAATGTGAAATCGTTGAGCAGATTCATGCCACACAATTACTAATGTGATATTAGAAACCTGTGATATTATTTTTCTGATAAGGCATCAGAGTATTATGAAATTAAAGTCATAATTGGGCCCAGAATACTAATAGGTGCAGCTATATAACCCAATCAGTAAGTAAAGATGACAGAGAGAAAGGAAACAGAATGCAATGATGCATGTCAACTGAATATGCAGTCAGACAATTTGAAGAGAGCGAGGGATGGATGTAACGTTACCATAAAACACATAAATTAGACTTGTCAGATGGAGGGCAATTATTTTTGTTCTCTAACAATGGCATAACCAAAAATACTGGATTCAAATTGATAGAGAACATCAATTTATATAGTAAAAAACACTTTAACAAAAAGGTCAACTGCAGAATACAAAAATTTTTATATATATGAAAAGAAAAGAAACATAAATTTTATTTTTTTTTTATTGTTAAAGGTATTGGTCTGACATTGGTTAGTAAAAAGTATATAGGTTCCAGGTGTACAATTCTATAGAAACTCGTCCATGTGTTGCATTCTGTGTTCATCACCCAGAGTCAGTTCTTCTTCCATCACCATATATTTGGCTTCCCCACCCACCTATCCCTTCCTTAAAATTTTTAATTTGTAGTTTTTCAGACAAATTGGATCCATTCTATATATACCAGATTCCTTCAAACTTCATGAGGGTTTAATGCACACAGATGACTTAATAGGGTCTCTTTCTCCCCTGAATTTGCAATGATGCTCTAACATCACATCAAGTTTCACTAAAATATTGTCCAGGAAAATGGTTTACTGCACTGTGAAAGTGCAACATTGTCTCAATAGTTGACAACTGAAGGAAGTCCTGATTACTCTCAAACACAAAGACAATCTGCTCCTCCCTTTTTCTCCTTTTTTCTGAGTGAAATATAAGAGAGGGGAAAAGGTGTTGCAGTTAAAACAGGAATTAAAGAATCTGCATGTGCTCCTCACATTATTTGAGCTTACATTAGTTAACATCTCTCCTGTTCAGTAACTGGTCAAATTAAAAATCTGAAAGGAGTTAAAGTAAGTGTCTCTGAGGAATATAGAGTTGGTTTTTTTGTTTGTTTGATTTTTTGTTTTTTGTTTTTTAAGATTTATTTATTGTTTTTGACAGAGAGAGAGAGCGATACAGACTCAGAGACAGAGAGAAGGGGGAGGGCCCAGTCTCCATAGTTGCACATCATTGGTTTTTCCACATAGTTTGATTCCACAGGTGGGAGCGGGGCTGCACCGGGCAGGAACTGGGCCGGGGTCTCACCCCGGTGAGAACTGAACTGGGGGCACTCCCCAGTTCAGCATATGGGTTCACATGGGCTGGGACCGGGATTCGATCCTCGGTCCCTGGGGCTGCAAAGTGAGCACCCAACCCACTGAGCCATCCCGGCTTCCCCCAGAATATAGAGTTTTAAGGCTTCCAGTTTTGACACAAAACATGTTATTAAGCTGGGGTTTATCAAAGCGGAACATCTTGGAATCAATTTACTATGGATTCATTTGAAATTATAATGACAAATATTCACTTAAAGGCCTGCATTTCATTCTGTGATACATAATTCAACAGTTTCTTTAGGAAAATATCACAGGTGGCATTAAGAGAAATTTATATTTTGGCACTAATCTTGTTCATTTCTTAGATGCAACACATTATATACAGAGCTTAGGTCAGTTGAATTTTACATCGTTCTCAAAAATACTTATTGAGTGCCTGTTATTTTAAAGGCATTATTAGGGACAGTAGAGCATACGATGAAATGTGATATCTACCATTGTCCTCAAAGAACTTAAAAAATTGGAGAGAAATAGTTGAATAAATTAAAAGATTTTACTGTAAAATTGCACAATAATTAATACAGAAAATAAGAGGCAGCAGAAGGATAAAAACGATTATTCCTTACAATCTGATTTCGTCTACATGAAACAACAGTGATTTGTTCCTTTACATACGAATTGCAACTAGACTTCAGTATTGCCTGAGTATGTTCAGATTCCACAGTTGAAAACAGCCATTTTTTTATCTGTGACTCTCTCCTCAAATCATCTGTGATTCTTCCCAACTCAGCCCCATGCTTCATGAACAAAATAAAAACACTGATAATTCAGTCTGTTTCATGCTATGGCTTATAGCTATACGATAGCTTCCTACTGCTTCAAAATAGAACTTAAACCTTTCCCATGGCCCTCAAAACCTCAGATGGTCTGTCAGGGCCCTGCCTCTTTTCCCATTTTGTACCTCTCTCCCCTTAGCACTCTTGGCTCCAACCTAATTGACATGTTTCACTTCCATGAATGGGCTCTCTTTATTGCTGTCTTGTGCAGTTCCCTCGCTCGGAACATCCTTTCCCTCAACTTTTTTCACAGCCAGGCTTTTCTCTTCATTCAGTTCTCAAAACTTACCTCTTAAGAAACACCCTCCTTACTATCTTACCTGAAAGAGCTTCCACCATACCCCTTCCTCCAAACCAAGCATTGTCTACCACATACACTTTGTTTATATCAGTCCCACACTACTGTTTTACTAAAATAATTTTTATAGCTTCACATAATATTAAAACATAGGCAAAAAGTGGTAAAAGTTGTTCTTTTCTCACCATATAAGTCCTTTATTTCAAGATTTATAGAACTCATTTGTCTCTAGTCCTTAATACCTCATCAGTGTATTCTAAAAAAAATTTTTGCATCAATCACATACCTTACAGATTTTTAAAATAAAAATTATATATATTTAAGGTATACAACATACATATGAGTACACATGTTGAAATGATTACTATAGTCAAGTTAACTAACATGCCCTTTTCCTTCCATGGTTACCATTTGTGTGTGTGTGTGTGTGTGTGTGTGTGTGTGTGTGTGTGTGTGTGTGTGTGTGTGTAATGAGAACACCTGAGATCTCTCTTGCAAATTTCTAGTATGCAATAGAGTTTTATTAACTGTAAGTTACATCTATAGAACTTATTCCCCTACAAAATCGCAGCTTTGTACCCTTCGAGCTGCATCTCCTCGTTTCTTCCACCTCCCTGCCCTTGGTAATGACTGTTCTATTCTCTGCATCTATGAACTCAACCTTTTTGAGTTTACATATGAGATCATGCAGTGTTTGTCTTTTTATATCTGGCTTATATTTTGTTTTCTTTTTAGTGCTGTGGCTTTCTGAAATTATCTTATTTAGTTATTTACCTTTCTTTTGCCTGCCTTGTCCTACCCTAATCAAAGTTCCACTGGAAAACAAACCTGTTTGACACCATCAGTACCTCACTCTATGCCTGGCACATGGAGCTCAAAATAATACCTTCTGATTGAATGAATCAATGCATAACTAAAGGAATGGCAAAGCTTGGAAGTAAATGTGCAAAAGAGAGAAAAAGAAAGTGTTTTGTTCATACATTAATCCTCACACAGGAGTTTGGGTAATATAGATTTCCAACCTTGCTATTCAGGCATGGAAAAAATATTCCATCTTTGTTCTCAGTTATGTGCATGGTTACTGTAAAGCACTGGATAAATTTAACTTATCTGTTATTTGAATTAATAGCGAATCAAGGATTAAAGAATATTTGTAAAACGATACTGATTTTAGTTTACATAAGTTCTACTCACTATGTTTAATTCATGTATTTTTGGTAATATTTTCTGCTGTCCAACTGAGCTGGACATATCAACCACCAATAACAAATTTGTTAGTGTGATGCAGCACAATTACATATCCATAAGTAGGCTAAAGAATGAAAACACCACTGAGTAACTAATATTTTCTATATTATCCAGCAACCGATGATGTGACATTTTTCTATACACCACAAATAAATAAATATGTTCTAATTTATCCAAACTATGCTAACAAAAAGCTAAGTGGAATATATATTATTACATATATACTAGAAGTTAATGCTTTTCTTAATAGAAGGTAAGGATAAGTTCAGGGAAATATATTTTCCACTAATGTTTCTTAATTTAACTTTTAACATTTTATTAATGTGGACTTTGGGAGAGAAAAAATAATTCTAAAGGATCCAAACCAAAGCAAGTAGTCTAAATTATTAAAATCATTCTCTTACACATTTTCTTTGCACATGTTTAATTTAACATGAATCTCAACCATAATTTCAAAAAGTGAGTATCTCTTAAGGGATTTTAGTTACTTTTAGAACCACTCTCTGGATTCTCATAGCCACTATGAAATTAAGGTGGCTTAGGGGAAAACCCTTACCATACTTGAAAAAGAAGCTTTTTAAGTAAAAATCTTTTTTTCTTTTCTTAATTTTATTCTCCTAGCTATTTCCTTTAATGTAGTTACTGATATAATGCAGGATAATATTGCTCATAAGTTCTGAACATGTAGTTATGGACTGATAATTTCATAGGTTAGAACATTCGGTCAGAACACTCACTAGATTACCATGTACTTTATCCTATTCTATAATTTTCCATATATCCATATGTCTATCTAAACACAAAAGACAGTGGCTGCTCTCTGCTGAGAGATGAAACAGAAATCTCCATTACAATACATTGTCTCCTGAATGAAAGCTCTACATTTTCAGCTGTCTTCACTGTATTAACTAATGTCATCTTGTGGAGTTTAAGCCTTGTCCAAAGTGCTCTTGCAATGACACCAATAATGAAAAAATACATCATGGGGAGCAGTTATTAATATATAGCACTGATTACATAAAATATTGTTTTGTCTAGTAATAATGTATTACATTAAAAACTGCCTTATCATGTTCGTTTAATGTCAACATAGTCTATATATGGGGAAATATATTTTGAAAGGCAAGTTGATTAACTCTTTTTAAAGTCTTATGAAAAGTGACTTGAAATTACTTATATAGCACCAGCCAAGACATTACTTAAATTTGCTTTTGTGAATGAAGATCAACCTGAGAAAAAAAAATTTAATAATACAAAATGTGTATGAATTATTCAAAAAGGAGCAGGCATTTAATGTTTTTTCTTTAATGAAATGCTAGTAACAAAAGTGGAAATGTCTTACCAATTTGGAGCTTTTTGCAATTTTGTACTTCCCACTCACATAACTGTAACAAAATGCTCTGTAATATAGAAAGAGCATGGAAATCACCATATTGAAATATACTGAATCAATATATGGCTTTATTGGCTAGAGTTTTCTTGTTAATTGCATACTTAAACTCTTTGTAATCAAGAAATAGACTAAAGGGGAAGCCGGGATGGCTCAGTGGGTTAAGCGCTCACTTTGCAGCGCCAGGGACCAAGGATCGAATCCCAGCCCCGGCCCGTGCGGACCCATATGCTGAACTGGGGAGTTCCCTCAGTTCAGTTCTGTCTCTGTATTCTCTCTCTCTCTCTCTCTCTCTCTCTCTCTCTCTCTCTCTCTCTCTCTCTCTGTCAAAAACAATTAAAAATAAAAAAATACATTAGAAAGGGAAACAATGAAACAAAAAAATTTTTTTAAATAACACATGCTTTATATTTATTATGTGATCTACCCCAATTTTATTGTCAAAAGTCCAGGTGGAACAACATTTTATTAACCAATAACTAATAGAAGAACATGAAATGCTTAAATGCAGTGAGGAACTCCTGTAAAATTGTAAAATGGCCATGGTTCTTAGGAAACTAGTGTTATTAGTAAGCCCAGTCCACTCTAACAAGGTAACAGGGGGACTGTGAAAGAAGTCACTCTGGTTTGAGGCACCAAAATTCCTTTACACAGTCTCCCACTTCTTTACCCCACTATTTTTCACCATAGGCTTTCCTGGTTTCTCCACCCTCCGGTGCTTTTAAGCTTCCGTGTTAAATTTCATCCCCTACCCACTCTCTTGTTTTGGGAATGTGGTGTCAATTAATTATCCTACCTAGCAGATATCAGCACCCTGAGAGGCATGAATTTCAGTCTCTGCTTGGTGACTTTAAAACTTTAATAGACAAGAAGAGAGGTTATACCCTGCCCCCCTTATCCTTTCACTTTCTTCTCATCAGCCTTCACCAAGCTAGTTCAGTGGTTCCTAGTCCGTCCTAGCTTGGTCCTTCCTGGTATGATAGAGAGGAACAAACAAGTGCATGCAGCTCTCTGTGTGGTAGGGCCCTTTGTGGCGGGTTGAGATTAAAGCATAGGGCTGGCTCAGGTGCTTTGTCAGAATATGCAGTGAGTACTTGATTAGAGCCTGAGGAATTTTTAGTGATTCTAACACACTACAAATGTCAGATAAATTAAGTGGGCAAAGTTTCTGTAGAAAAAAGAGGCAACCAGCAGAACTTCTATGCCCATAAAAATGCTATTTATGATGTTTGAGATTAAATGCCATGTTGTGTATCTAGAGGAAGAGATTAATATAAATCTCAGGTTGTATATGAGTAGAAAAAATTGAGTAAACATTGAGGAACTTTGAGCATAGACAACTATATATGTCTAGTTCTTAGCACCTACCTGGGATAATTAGGGTACCTACTAAGTCAACAAATGCTACTACGTGAAAACAAGGTGGCAATCTAAGAAGAAGAATATAATTTCAACAAATAGATTTTTTGACGAAAATAGCTTTTATATAAAATATAAAGAAATTGGGTAAGAATTCAGATAATAAGAAAATAATATAATCTAAATAGGCATAAATAAAGGCAAGCATAGTTTTAAAATCAGGAAAACAAAATATAGAACTGGCTATGAAAATGAATGTGACATAATGTTTTTTTTAATTCTGTGAGTAGATTAATAAGGTTTTTTTAATTCTGTGTATGCTTAAAGATTGAGAATTGAGGAAGTAGATTCAGTTAGAATGACGACAAAAACAACAACAAAAACCCAGAGTGAGATGGATCTTTAATGCATTAACAATGTGTGTCTCAAGTACACTACAAAGTTTAAGTCCTTCAAAGGAAATAAAAACTATGTTTACTGCACACCTACCTCAAAGGTTATAGCCTGAAGTAAATTTTTAAAATTCAAAGACTATCTTAAAGAAACTAAAGAAAAATTATAATTTCATCTGTCTGATAAGTTATCTGTGAGGACTGATTCATTTGCTATTTATTCTATTAGCTTATTTGTTATTCATTGCTATTTGTACTTTTATCATCATAACTTAGCATTAATTACCACAGCATTAAAATAAAATACCATTTTAATTCTATATTCAGGGCATAAATGTCTAAAAGTAACACCCATGATTAGCAATTTATCTACCAACTGAAGTTCATTATACATTAAAGACCTTTCCTATAAATCAATATATTTATTATTTTTAGTTATGTAATTAATAAAGATATTGACAAATCTATGCACATTTAAAAATTGATACAGATTTGCCATTCTATCATTTAACAGGAACCAAAATTTAATCATTAATAGAATCTTTTTTTTTTTAATATTTTATTTATTTATTTTTGACAGAGAGAGAGAGAGAGAGAGAGAGAGAGATACAGAGACAGAGACAGAGAGAAAACTGAACTGGGGGAGCTCCCCAGTTCAGCATATGGGTCCGCATGGGCCGGGGCCGGGATTCGATCCCTGGTCCCCGGGGCTGCAAAGTGAGCGCTTAACCCACTGAGCCATCCCAGCTTCCCCTAAAATTTTTTTTTTAAACTTTATTTTTATTTCACATATCAATGAACATATTTTTACCAAATTCAATATATATTTTTATTTATTTATTTATTTATTTTTTGGCAGAGAGAGAGAGACAGAGACAGAGAGAGAACTGAACTGGGGGAGCTCCCAGTTCAGCACATGGTTCCGCACGGGCCTGGGCCAGGACTCGATCCCCGGTCCCCGGCGCTGCAAAGTGAGCACTTAACCCACTGAGCCATCCTGGCTTCCCCCTAGAATCTTTGTCTTATAAGTGAAGAGAGAGGAAATTGTTTGCTTTTGGACCAAGCATTATTTTTTTCTCACTATAATACATTTCATTCACTCTATTTTTCTATCTAAACAAGTGTAAATTATCTTCTCCAATGATTTTCAACATGACTTAGAGGCATTCTTAAATTAAGTCTAACAGGGATCCTGGGATAGCTTGACAGTTTTAGTACTTGCATTGCAACCCTGAGGTCCAGGAATTGAATCCTGGCCCTGGCCCATGCAAACACATATGCTGAACTGTGGCGCAACCGGTAACCACTATGATTGTGGTGAAGGTTATTACCTCCCATGCAGGAGGCCTTCAATTCGATTTCCATCCCCACCTCCCCGGGTGGTCTCACCATCCACCTGTGTGGAATGAAACTATGTCACAACTAATGATGTACAACTACAGAGACTGGTCTAGGCCCTCCCCACTTCTCTCTCTCTCTCTCTCTCTCTCTCTCTCTCTCTCTCTCTCTCTCTCTCTCTCTCTCTCTCTCTCACACACACACACACACACACACACCTTCTCTCAAGCAATAACATATATATTTTTAAAATTTTAAGTCTTATTACAATTCATCTTCATGTCATGATCATGTATTAAAAATGTTATTGGATTCTAGTCCCATCATTTAGCATATTCACTATTCTTCTAACATATTCTTCTAACATATTATCTACCTTTCGTCTGACTCTGATCTTAATTAAATATTATAACCCAATTATCAGATACTGGGGTCTGCACCACAATGAGACTCTCCCATTGAAGCTCCCAAGTGTGAATGATCCCTGCTCCTCATACTCTCCAGACTGGGCCAAAGAACATTGTGTCACTGATTAACATTAGTTGGGCCAAGAGTCCAGAGCCAAGAGTGTTTGACTAGCAAACTGCAATTTCAAGTTAATCTCTACCCACTATCTAAAAGCACTCTTATGTAAATATTAGCCACCTCTCACTTTCCTGTTACCAACTATCAAATTGTGGAGTGTGAAAGAATCACTAATTTCCATTGCCAGAAGTTCTGATACATAGGTCTGTGGGTAAAATCTCGGTGCTGCTCTTTTACCAATGAGTCGTGTAATGCCAATGCAGATGATTAATGCTTAGCACACAGAGAACTATCCTAAAACTCAAAAAGATAATGAGTTTTTACCAGAATTTATCCATTTTATGAGGATGTGCAAATGAATCATAATTTGTTCATCTCCTTGTGACACTTTGATCATGTTGTTCAAGGATCAGAACAGGCCAGCAGTAAGAGCTGCAGACAAGCATGTGATCCCAAGGTAAGAACCAGAACCTCTGGACCTGACAGGAAGCATAGATTTCAGAAAAGTTCTCCTAAGAGACCTGTCCCTCCTTCATCTATTAACATATTTGGGCAGATCTGAAACTAGTTTTGTTTTTGTTTTTGTTTTGTTTTGTTTTGTTTGACGGAGAGAGAGACAGAGTGAGACAGAGAGAAAAGGGGGGGCCCAGAGCAGTTGCCTTAGTTGTACATTGTCAGTTTTCAACAGGGTTTTGTTCCACACAGGTGGATGGGGGCCCCGCAGGCGGGAAATGGGCTTGGCACCTTCCGCACGGGAAGCACACCCCAGTTCAGCATATGGATCCGCATGGGCCAGGGCAGGGATTTGAACCTCAGTCCCCAGGGCTGCAAAGTGAGCGCTTAACCCACTGAGCCATCCTGGCTTCCCTGAAACTAGTTTTAAAATTCAAGGATGGACCAACACTCTTAAGCAGTGACTCTTGTTTGTGACTCCGGACTCTTCCAAGTAATTTTGAAGAAATGAAATACAGTTAAGACTTTAAGTATAGGTAATATTTATTGACAATATTATAGCACCTTATTGAACGTAGCGTGAAGACTTACACCAAGCCTGTGTGAATACGTGTGTCAGTCCTGTCACCTCAGCTTTAAGATGTGTTACCTGCTATGATTTACAGGTACAGGGATCTAAAAAAGAAAACATTACCACTTCACACTATGAAATGGTCCAATTATACTATGTTACCTATATTAGTAATTGGCAATTTCAGAGACATAATGGTATGGGTCTACAGTTCTGTTGTTAATTGTTTTATGTGTGAATATGCTAATACAATCCTGATTTTGTTGTAAGATTTCTAATGAAATTGAACTTGGATACTTATTGTTTATGATCTAAAATATTTAAAGTAAGTTTGAAAATCTATAGCTACTATTCTACTTTCCTAAAACATAAATTGTATTTAGCTATAGGCTAAATGTGTTTCCTTGCAGAAGTTAAAATAAATTTTCTTATGATCTAGAGAAGTTAAATTAATAAATACGACTGAGAAGTAAGAAAAAAATTTGTTTATTAGGCACATATTTATTTATTTAACTTATTTTTTTTTTAAAGTTATTTTGTTGTTTTTCAGAGAGAGTCAGAGACAGAGAAAGACAGAGAGAAGGGGGAGGGCCCAGAGCAGTCTCCATAGTTGTACGTCATCAGTTTTCGACATGGTTTCATTCCACACAGGTGGATGGGTGCTACACAGGGTGGAAACTGGGCTGGGCGCTTCCCACATGGGAAGCACCCCAGTTCAGCATATGGGTTCACAGTCCCAGGGGCTGCAAAGCGAGTGCTTAACCCACTGAGCCATCCCAGCTTCCTCCTATTTAACTTCTGAAAGAAAGAGTTACTGGCAATTTATGTTTTTAAGAAGTGGATAGATATGGGCAGCACTTAAGGAATCAACTAGTGTCGTTTTTCCAAATAAGCTGCTCGCTTGAACTCATATATATGTGTGGATATTTAAATACACTGTGTATAGATATCTCTGCCTGTGCATAGCTATATAGATATACAGATACTATATATATCACATTGATCATATTTTAGATTATATAGACCACTAGCAGTTTCCTTCCTAAAAATCTTAAAGCAAATTGTCCCCAGCACCAACTAAGACATAAATAAAACTATTATGTGCAAAAAGAATTTTCATTCCAATTATTTGGGAATAAATATTATGAGGTATTTTAAAAACAGTTAGGCAAGAGGTGATATTGTGGAATGTTTTTCTCTCCCTTTTATGAAGGGATCTGACTTTCTGAAGCCCACTAAGCAGGATAGAGAAATAAAAGAATCAATTACTAACTAAATGTTTTTTAAAAAATATCTTTAAAATACTAATTTTTCCTTAGTTAAATAATCCTTGAATTCAAAAGAACTAAACAATGGCTTTGGAAACATCAAGTATAATAATGTTAGTAGCTGATTAAAAACAAAATACATACCTATTTAGTATTTATTTCCATTTACAAGGCTGAATACTTTGATGGCAAAATAAAATATATTTGAACCCATGAAGCTATACTTAGTTTCTTAAAATTTAGGTCCCAATCTGCTCTATGCTATATAACTTTGTAAATATGTGACTTAGATTTTTATTATTAGTGTTTTTGTGGCCAACCTTCAACTGTACCTTTTTCTGATAATATATTACAATCACTTTGAGAACTTTTATATATACAGTACTGTTCCATATTTATCAAACAATATATTGTCCTATCTTTATGGATTCAGTTAATTCACTATAAACATGGTAGCACTGAGTAAATATTTGTTAAATGAAAAAAAGGAGGGGAAGTGATATACTTAAATGAAGTAAATAAGATTAATCTAAATGAAATATTATACAGTACAACTGCCAATGGTATTAATAATGTATGCTAATTAGAACCAAATATATATGGAAATTTTGGCTAGGGATAATTAGTAACACAGAGGGTTGTCCATTAAAATAGGAAGCCAGACTCTCAGAGAGTAGGCACGGGAAAACTTAATTTGGGGTGTTATTAAAGAGAGAAAGCAAAGTTTTTAGCAAAGAGCATGAGGACATGCAAGTAAAGGCTATGAGGCTAAGATAATTTGAGGTGACCCATTGCAAACATATTAATGATAGGAAAATCTGTGTTGCCAAATACAGAAATTCATATCTGACAGAGAAGCTAGTCTGACAGCAGTGAAATTAAAATATAGAGCAAAGCAAGAAATAAAGGCAGTTGAATAATTTGAAAACAAATTGAGGGAAAGGAATGATTTCATGCCACCTTGAATAATATAATAACAAGCAAGAAAGCAATTAATCAATTTTGGCTTTTAAAAGTGGACAGTGACTACTCATGACCTGAGGTAAAATGAGTGTTGCTGTGGTAAAATGAGATAGTGTGGTCGATAGGATGGATTGGCACTCAATGCCCATTCCACCTTTCTTCTAATGTGTTATATTTCCAAAACTCTCTTTTGGGTAGGGACTAGATACAAGCTGGGCTCAAACAATCAGAGGCTCTCACATGAGCTTTGTAGGCAGAAGAAGGTAAAACTATGTTTCCACTGTTTCTGCTGTTTTTGCTGGCAAGCAGTCACAATGATGTTGAAGCTCTCTGTGGTAGCATTAGCAGAGGTCCGAGTGCTGTGTCATCAAATTCATAGATCTACAGAGGTGAGATGAAAGGTTTTCTTTTTTTAAATTCATCTTTGTTGCACTTCTTCTGTAATGAGAATATATAATCTGAAATTTGCAAAAAGTCTTATACTCTTTTCACAATTTTGAGCTTTGCTTGTTTATAGACTATAGTAAACGAGAAAACAATACTTCCACCAGATGACACTTCGTTCCTAGAACAGGACATTGAGAATGCCAGGAGGCCATTTGGGGGCTCCTCTTTTGGATAGGAAGATTAATGTTGATTTTGAAGGGACATGGGGCTGTGTCTAAAAGGCATGTCAGGGAGGAGTATGTATATATCTGGGATGAAGGGGATATTTTGGGGTGTGTCCTGATATTAACCATGTCCCAAGGTTAAATTTCATATAAATTCTGGCAGTTCAAGACAGGCATGACCATGAATTACTTAGGCCCATCAGGAATGAAAGTTCACTTCAACCTACCCACCATTTAACCAGCTGAGAGTAACGGAAGCATGAAATTCAGAGTAGAAGAAGTATGTTGTATATACCAAATATGATCTTAAGACCACTTTGGTAAACAAAGACTATAGTAGCCTCTTGTTCTTTATATATATTATTATCACTATATAAACATATTTTCTTTCTTCTACTCTGTTTCCTTCATTTTATATTGTATGTTGTTCTTTCATAACTTTGTAGGATACATAGAGAGGCAGTTTAGTGAACTAGAAGGGAAAGGAACATCACCTAAAGAAAGTTCTATGACTGATAAAAGTTGGGGTTTCTTGGGGACAGTGTATGTTTTTATTTGTATGGTGTAATAGTGGCATTGTACCGGATAGAAATCAGTTGCTGCTACTGTTGTTTGGAAACTTACGGAAATTTATGTATAGAAGGAGAAGTGTGAATGGTCAAGGAACATGCATATGGACAGTGGGAGTTATTGTACATTGTTACTCAGTATCTACTCACCTTCTTTCTATAGTGTGTTTCCCTATACTCTAACAGCTAAGAAGCTAAAATCTACATTTCTAAGTCTCTTGCACACAGAGATCAAAATATGACTTAGGTTGGTTGGGCCAAGTCATCACATTCACGTGGTATTTGGAAGGGGAATTAATGTGAAGAACACATGTCTACCATTTTTGTTGGTCATCACGGTCATAGAGGGAAGCCCTGGATTTTTCTGCAACATTTGCAGAGATCGCAGTGCCCCATAATTCATTTGTGAATATTGAGAGAGCTCAGGGCATTCATTTTTACCTATGTTAGTATATTGGTGTAATGTAGTTCTGGAGTCAAAAGTACATAGTTTTCTAGTGGATTTCAACAGCTAAAGTAATACGTTCCTGAACCCTATGGTTGCAATGACAGTGCTCTAGATTCTTAATTATAACAGAATCAGAGATCCTCCTGGTGGGTTATTTCTATGGTATTGAAGCCTGTGGCCTCCAAGCTTTCTAACAAGTTTTTACAAACTTAATTCTGTATTATATCCTTTTCTGCTTAAAATAGGCAGAGTAGTTTCAGTTATATTCAACTTAACCCTGACTCAAACAGATGGTATATTGAGAAAGAAACACAATTAACCAAATTAAACTATTCTATGCGATGAAAATTCATTCTTCCTGAGAGCATATCATGAACTGAGAACAATCATGAGTTGGAAATAGAGATATTTTCAGTACAAAGAATGTTCACTGATTATCAAGAAACCAAATGTATTTTATAAATTAAATAGGGTTTTTTCCTTTTCTTTATTTATAGCTAGGCAAAATGGCTTTTCAAATATGATTAATACATTCCTAATTTGAACCTGGCTATTCACTTTATTTATTAGGCCACACATGTATTTTTATTTGAATTTCATGTTAGTTTAATAGTCATAGTTGGTTTTTTCCATTTATATGCTTCTTATAAACTGTACATTTATCAACACATTTTGACACCTGAAAAGCAATGATGTTTAGCTATGAAAGAACGAAAACCGAATTAGGTTGAGTTAAGATCAGGCATTAGATATTTTATATTGATTGAATTTTGTTATAATATCTAATTCTTTATCAAGTCAGACTGACTTTTAAAGAGACAGACACAGAGACTGTAGTAATGGGTCATGCACATTTCCGAAATAGTGGCTTATTATAGAGGTCCAGTCTGAAGATGGGTAGGATAAGCCACCCACAGCTTACTCAAGAGAGCAAATGTCTGATCAATCTAGGACGAATTATGTAGTGGACATTTTGTATAGATCTCCTGCTTCTGCTTCTTTCCTTCCTAAGGATACCAAAAACTTGAGGTATCACAATCTTCATACACAGCCGAAGTACATAGAATCACAGGTACTTTGAGCAGTTTGGTTGGAGTGAGCATATATAAACTTTATTTAGCTTTCAAACCTGACCTGTAACAAAATTGTCTTTCAGAACTAAATAGGAATAGGGGTAAACATCCACCTTCAATTGCAATTCAGCATCTATTTTCCACAGATTCTGAAGACCCACATTCCCAGTAAGTTTAGCATAGAAACAGCCTGGTCAACATAAATTGTTTATTTAAAGAGAGTTCACCAACATCATAACTGCAGGCTATTTTCCATCTTTCCCACATAATATATAATTGGCATCTGTGTCCTCTACACTGATTTAGAGTTACCAATAATGATTGACACGTTCATTCTGATTTTAATTTGTGAGGCTGACTTCCTTTTCCTGTCTTTGGGGAGGATAGGCACATACATTTTGGAGACAACAGTTTTCTTTATGTTTAAATATGAGTATAGGTACAAATTTGCCCACTTTAACCAGGCAAAACACTTGTGAAAGATTATTTATCAAGTTGATCTCCTATTTTTTATGTATTGCTAAAAGCATAACATAAGAAACAATCTACAATTAAAAAAAGGCTAAAGGCAATCAGAATAGTTATTGGAAATAAAAAAATACATATATTTTTATAAAAATAGAAAACAAAAAATTCTCCCTGCCCCCAAATCCAGCCCCAGGCATGAAATAATTAGAGGTTAAATAAATGAAGACTGTGTTATTAGAAGAGGATTTAGACATGATAGAACCAAGGACTGTTTCTTTGCCCAAACCTTTGTTTCCTTTTAGATGTTTCTGGCAGCTTGCAAGATAAAAGTAAATTTTGTGATAAAATTACTTCTAAATATTTGAAGCAAACAGTACTTACCATGACTTCTTGTTTTCTCATTCTTTTGTGTCCACAGACAGCAGGAAACCCTCTTGTTGACTAGGCAGTATTTGATAATAGCCTTCCTCTCTCTGTTATATTACTTGGAGTGCTCATCATTTGAGACATGTAATGTGTTGGGAATCTCCTACAGTCCATTTCAATTGCCAGGCACCATACTGTCCATAGTCTCTCTGTATGCCATTTTTTTAAATCCAACTTTCCAGCTGAGTAGATTGAGGTACACACTATTTTCTGAGTATCCCATGAATTTCACTTAAGGAATTGGCAAGAAAATGTATGCTTACCTTTCCACCCTCCCAACTCTTACATATAGAGAATGCCCCCCCTCTAATGTGTACACATTTTAAGAAATGAAAAACTGTAATAATATTATATTAATCAAAGTCTACCTATAACAAAAGACGAATATATGTCACATTTGACTTCTGCAATTACAAGAGGTTCTCAAAGTGGTTACCATCAGCATCCAGAAACTTCTGATTATGGTGAATTACTGCTTGAGCAACATTGGCCAAAGTGTTCATTTGTATTGCTGTGCATGCCATTTCAATTTATCATGTGTATCAAACTTATCACAAGACGTGCAATTGTTAGGCACGTGTTGCAGGTTCAGTTGCATACTCACACCTCCATTGTCGTACTTTTACAACATTCTTCAATTTCAAATACCACATCAAAATGGTCTTACACTCCTCAAACAACTGTCTTTTTGCCATTTACTTTGACTGTTTTGCCTGTCGTGTGGTGATGCTAGCATTAATTTGATTAATGCCATCTTCTGATTGAATGTCATATGACACATTGCCCATAATTCAATTCAACTTTGAGAAGTAATACATAGATCATATCTCATAAAATGTTTATACAATTTTTTTGGCACCCCAAATATAGTCACACAGGAAAAACTTTTTACAGTTGATATTTTCTCTCTTTATATTTAGTGCCTCCAAACACTTTTATTTGAAAAAGAAATGAAAACTGAAACTAGAAGACAATTTAAATCATATAATTCCCAGGAAGAACAACATACTTTAATGTAAGATTTTAAATAAGATTAGGAGTAAATAAATAAAGAAATGCCTTGGAGGCATGGATATTAAAATTTTGGTACTAAGTGCAATGTAATTGCCTGAACTGTTACATGCAGTTTTTTGTTTGTTTGTTTTGTTTTGTTTTGTTTTGCTTTTGTGATTAGTTGGTCAAAACGGTAATGCTATTGAAAGAGACATATGTAGGGAAGCACACCCCAGTTCAGCATGTGGGTCCTCCTGGGCCGGAGCCGGGATTCGATCCTCAGTCCTCGGGCTTTAAAGCGAGCACTTAACCCGCTGAGCCATCCCAGCTTTCCCAACATATGTATGTAGATTCTTTTGTAATAGGGTACAAAATATAATTTTGAACTAGATCCTGAAACCAAGATAGAGCTAATACATGTACGTGGCATCTCTAAATTAACTATTTCTGGGGAAGCCAGGATGGCTCAGTGGGTTAGGTGCTCACTTTGCAGCGCCGGGGACTGAGGATTGAATCCCGGCCATTGCCCGTGCGGAACCATATGCTGAACTGGGAGCTCCCCTAGTTCAGTTCTCTCTCTGTCTCTGTATCTCTCTCTCTCTCTCTCTCTCTCTCTCTCCTCTGTCAAAATAGATAAATAGATAAATAAATAAATAAATACCGTATATATATATATATATATATATTTTTTTTTTTTTTAATCAACTATTTCTACATAAGCCTTGTGGGAGAAAAGCAAGATTTGTTCCTGAGTCCTTACTCTATTGCACACAAACACAAAAATTCATAAAAATACATATGCACACATATATATTAAGACACACATAAACATATGCATACATGTGCACACACAACATGTACACATACACATAAATATAAATGTGTATACATGTATACACATATTTGCTTTCAGAATGTATAGCAGAGTATTACCCTAGGTTTATGACTTATATGACACATTTATCTCCTCTACTCTCTCTATATTTTTCATAGTACTAAGATCAGAGGTCAGCAAACCTCAGCCTCTTGGCTGAATTTGGTCTGTCATGCTTTTATATAATCTGAGTGCTAAAAATTGTGTTTACATTTTTAAATGGTTTGAAAAAAATCAAAAGAAAAATATTTCTGGATATTTGAAAATTACATGGAATTTATATTTTAGTTCCCATAAATAGAGTTTTGTTGCAACACAGTCATACTCATTTATCTCATATTATCTATCTAAGGCTGTCTGGGCAGAGTTGAGTAGTTGCTACAAAGAGCATATGTGGCTTTCTCCATGATTCACACTGCTACTCAAGACACAGTAATCACAGTGGTTTGGAGCTATAAATCTTCAGGGTTTCAAGTAGCACACATATTTTCCTCCCATGAGCTTTTACTATTATTGTTATTGCCATTGTATATACATTATTTTGAAACAAACAAAAAAATTGCCCTGCTTATGTTGTATTTTTAAGGCACAATGGAGTGTGGATTCTTTTGTCATTGAATTAGATAAATAAATAAGAAATTTAAAAAAATAAGAAATCAACATCATGTTAGAAATCTTAGCAAGAAGAAGATGCAAAAAAAGAAAGAAACAAGGAAAGGAAAGAAAAGGAAAGGAAAGAAAAGGGAAGGGAAGGGAAGGGCAGGGAAGGGCAGGGAAGGGAAAGGAAGGGAAGGGAAAGGAAGGGAAGAAAAGAAAAGAAAAGGAGAGGAGAGGAGACAGAAAGAAAAGTCATACAAATTGGAAAGAAGGAAAAATGGTCCTTATTCGCAGGTGACATGCTGGTCTATGGAGAAAATCTTGTAGAAGCTACAAAAATCTTTGAAAACTAATAAGTAAAATTAGCAAGTTCACAGAATAAAGATCAACATGAAAGATCAATTTTATTCTTAGGAACAGGGAAAAATCAGAATCTGAAATATATAAACCAATAACTATTTAAAATAGCACTTCCAAAAATGAAATAAAGTATAAATCTACTATACAGAAAATTATAAAACACTGATAAAAAAATTATATAATATCTAAATAAATAGATACTCCATGTACACAGATTGCAAGGCTCAAATATTGTTAAGATGTCAGTCAACTCTCCCCATTCTTCTCTATATATTCAATATAATTTCAATCAAAATCCCAGGAAGCATTTTTGTTGATATCAACAAACTGGTTCTAAAGTTTATATGAAAAGGCAAAGAACTAACATAGCCAAGACAAATCTAAAAAAAGAGCAAAATTGTAATACATTACCTGATTTCATGAGTTACTATAAAGCTACATTAATATAAACAGTGCAGTACTGGCAAAAGAATAGACACTTAGATCAATGAAACAGAATAAAGAGCCCACGCATAGTCTTATATAGTCAACTGATTTTTTGCAAAGGGCAAAAAGAAATTCAATGGAGAAAGGATTGCCATTCAAAAAATGTTGCTGGGAAAATTATAAATGAATATACAAAACAAAGAACATAGACATGCACTTCACACCTTAAATAAAAGTTAACTCAAAATAAATCATAGAGCTAAGTTAAAATGTAAAATTATAAAATTTCTAGAGGATGTTGATGAAAATCTGCATGACCTTGAGGTACATGATGGTTTTTTAGATACAACACCAAAAGCATAATCCATGTAAGGGAAATAATTGATTGAATTGAAAAATATCTGTGTTCATGAGTTTTTGTTTCTTTGTTACTTCATTTTATATTTCATCTGTAAGTGTAATCGTATGGTTCTTGATTTTTCAATATGACTTATCTCACTTAATATGTCACAATTGGCTGTATTTCATCTTATCTCTGAGTAGTAATCCATTATGTAAATGTACCACAAATTCTTTATCCAGTCTCTATGTAATTTTTACCAACCAATATCACCCCAATAAATTTAAAAATAATAGAAAATAACTAAAATAAATTTATGAAAAAAATATTTTACTTTATCTTAGACTTTATTAACCTTAAATATTTTTGCTTTGTGAAAGGCTGATAAAAGAATGGAAAGATAAATCACAGATTGAGAGAAAATATTTTCAATGATATATCTAATAAATGACTTGCATCCAGAATATATAGAGCTCTTAAAATTCAATAATAAAAAACTAATTCAAAATGACAAATTATCTGAATAGACATTTTACTGAAAATAGTATCTTTATGACAAATGAACACATGAAATGATTGATGCTCAACATCTCTGTCATTGTAAAAATGCATCGAAACCACAAGATACTACACTCGTATAAGAATGGCTAAAATTCCAAGAAAATTGACAATAACAAATGCTGAGTAGGAAATAGAGTAATAGGAACTCTCATTCCTTTCTGTGAATAAAAGAAATAGTACAGTCAATTTGGAAGGCCATGTGTCCATTTCTTATAAACACAACCCAGATTTGCACTCTGAGGCATTGGCCTGTGTTTTATAAACTTAGGTCCACACAAATACTTCTATGTGAGCAATTACGTGGCCTAGGTAAAGTTTTATCATGATTTTTTTAAGCTCATGGTTGAGATTAAAATCTTTTTGAATGGGAAAAACCTCAACTAGTGTTATTGAATACTGAATGACTTTAAAAATTAGCTTTTGGTGCAGATTTGGTAATGTTTATTAATTACTTCAACCTAAAATTGCAAAGCAAATGGTGCTTTTACATGAGAAACATATAATATGGTAAAGTTCGAGAACAACTAACAGTATTTGGATTACAATAACATTACTTTATACATTTCTTAAAATATCAAATTAAAACAAGAATTGAGATATCCATTTTCATAAAATATTTTAGTGGTTATATTTGTGTCAGACACATTTTTCAGACCTCAGTGCAAGTAGCAAAGGAATTTCTATATTTCAAAATCTATTTAACTGTGCAATTGAACTTCCACCTAACTTTCTATTGGAAGTGACTAATTTGCACAGTAATGACATGGTAAATGGCAAATGCCAAGATAATAATATAATAGGATTCTATAAATGCCTTCCAAGTGAAAAATATGTTTAATTTGAGATTATAACTTATGATTGCCATCAATAATTAGCAATACCTATCTGTGAAATGTATTTTTAAAGATGAAATATATATGATCTCCTTATAGATCAGCTTTAATGGATGAATATTTGCAATTGATTCTGGTGATTGAAATACTAACTGAACCAAAATTAAGCAAAATATATTTGGAAACAGAATTCCATTCTTTTAATTAGACCTGAATTACAAAAGTACTTAATTATTATTATATTTTTAACTTTTCAATAAAAAGACATAGAAGCTTGTTTTCTCTCTTGTTTATAAGTACCTACTCAATAGCTTCAATTTTGCCTCTTGGCCCACGAAGCCAAAATATTTATTATCTGGCCTTTTACACAAAAAGCTTGCCAGCCTGTGCCCTAGAATATTTAATACTTTTGCCCTCCTAACTAGAGCTGTTACCACTCTACAGGGAACAGAAGAGAATCTAATTGTACTTGCTGAATGGGAGTTAAGTGGGTATGGAACAGGTTATCTTTTCTCAATGCCATATATTTCTGACATTAAAGTTGGAATTTGGAATATATTTTTTCATAAAATTACTGGGATTAGTTTCTATGAAATAGGTGCATTACTACCTATGGTTCCAGTCCATTAAACAGTAAATGTGCTTTGGTGGACCTAAGTACCTAAACAGCATTTTAAGTAAATTTCCCAAGAAAATGAATACTGGGTTCCTAAAAAATGACTAGTAATCACACTTTTAGAGGAAAGCTCTAATGTAATTCAACAACTACCTGTATCTTTTTATGGTTATTTTTAAAAAGACAGTATCACGGGTAGTTTACGCTAGTCCACATCCAGTTTCTAATTCCAGTGCTCTCTTCTAACTTCCTCAGCTTTTATTGTCAAAAACCACATTTTTCAAAATCACGTTAACTGGATACCCAGATCAGCATATAACATTGTTAAATATAAATCAGTTAATGTTGCTCAAATATACTGAGAATTAGGACCATGATGTTATGTCATCTATATTATTATCTCCAGGATGAATTGAACTGCTGGGGTGACATAATGCTACTCTAAATTCTGGTAGCCAGATTGACTTCCAGGCAGGAAACCACCTCATTCCCCTAAGGTGGATAATTACACCCTAAAACCCACATGAGTCTCATTAATGAGCAGGCCAAGGTAATAAACAGATTCTACAACATTCTTATTAGTCTAATGCACTGCAGTTGAGGTAAAAAATAATTCCACAATGAGTAAACCTGATAATCAAGAGTCTTAATTTAAGCCGTGTTAGGATGGGGATATGGTACAAAAATATAAAACTAAAGACATACAAATAAGCATACATATAAAAAAAACTAATTTATTTATCTATCTATTCATATATCTAGTTATTTTATAGAAGTTTTTATTTCTTGTAGCTGTGTCAACATCCATTTTTAATATTTATCTTATATTTTATAATCATTTGTTTATTCATTTGGTAAATATT
>PVKE010011840.1:0-39423 GCA_004027555.1 Craseonycteris thonglongyai | reverse complement strand
AAAAAAAAAAAAAAAAAAAAGAAGATAAATGATAAATACTTCCTGAGCTGTAGAATACAAACTGTATCTTAGTTAATATACATACTATTAACTCTATCATGTTTGCTGAAGCTACCCTTTTGTTGCAAGAAAGGGGACCCCTTTTGGCCACTTTCTGGGTATAATCTCGTGAAAGCAGGAGTCAGGGGACTTGAGCGAAGTTAAATGGGTGGTGGTTGATTCTTCTCCAGGCTTTCTTTCTCTCTTATCTAAATATCTGCATGTCAGGAATAATTTTTTTTTCCTAATATATATATATATATATATATATATATATATATATATAATTTTTATTTTTTTTTAATGGAAACTTGCAGACTTACTCAGATGGGAGAAACGAGGGGGGAAGGAAGGACAAAAGCCCACATTTCTTCAGCATTTCAATCAACAGCCTTATTTTCTGCTAACAGTTGAAGTGAACTTCTTATGAATAATGGATTGTAGCCTGATGAATATGCACATAACCTATTATGCCTGTGAGGTTTGATAAATAATTTATGAGCTAAAATGTTCCTCACCTTGTTACTGTGCAAAAATTATGGGAAAAAAAACATATTTACCCTTTGAGCTGGTAGGGCAATCTGTCAGAGTGACAGCAGCCCAGCCGTACAGTATTACATCACTATGCATTTCAGGGTCTGTTAAAAATGGAGCGTGCACAGCCACACTCCTTGCCACATACGAGTTATCAAAACTGGTTTCTCGTCCTTAAATATCCCTGGATTGCTAACAGCTCTCAGGGACCTTCTGCTTCCCGGCCCATTCTCCTCACAAGGACTTCAGAATGACCAGGCAAGATGGACAACAGCTCCCTGATTTTACGAAAACTAGCCAACTATCTACAAGCAATAACACTGTAAAATTTATGACACCAGAGATTTAAAAAACAATCCTAAAAGCTTTCTGAGAGAATAAGCAGGTAACACATAGAGGGGGGGAGGGGGGAAACTCTCCAAGAAGCACTTGGAAATGCATTGCTGTGTTTTTCTCTCCTCACAGCTGAGAGGGTGTTTTCCCTGCTGACCAATCTGACTCCCTACTGTCTTATCCTTCAGCTCACTCCCACCTGCACAAACTCAGTCCCTTAGCAACAGCAGTGATGCCTTTAATCTGGTGATTAGAGATAGGGAGATAGGGAAGGTGTTTGGAAAAATATGCATGGATCCTGGTGAAATGTGGTTGCTCTATGACAAGTTTGAAGACTTGGAACTGAGTCAGTTCTCCAGCCAGGGAAGATAGGGCCGCAGGGGTTTTCAACTTAGATTCCAAGAGTTTTCAAGGAATAAAGTATGTGCCAAGGCAGACTCTTACTGTCAACAAAGCATCCCTAATAAACTGAGTACTTAGAGGAGGAGATCTAAGCAAAAGAGGAAACAGAAGGCCCTAGCTCATATCTGTGGGCTAAACCAATATATTCTCAGGAAACAGAATGAATGGCCCACAAATGACAAACTACATAATGAAACTATTGGAACAATGACATGATTAAAATAATAATATTAATTAGAACAGTGTGGTATTATTCAAGAAGTCTTCTTGGAGGAGGTAAATCCTGATAGAATTTGCAAAGAAATAAAGAATCCAATTAAATATAAAGATTAGAGGTATATATGGCCAAGACTTCCTGATCTGGGCCCTGTCCCATCTTTCCAACCTCATTTTTTTTTTTTTAAGATTTACTGTTATTGTTTTTGACAGAGAGAGAGAGACAGAGAGAAGGGGGAGGGTCCAGAGCAGTCTCCACTGTTGCACATCATTAGTTTTCTACATAGTTTCATTCCACAGGTGGGTGTGGGGCTGCGTGGGGCAGGAACTGGCCGGGGCGTTAGCGGGGTTGGGGGTCGGGGGAGGCCTCCTACATAGGAAGCTTGTCCTGGTGAGAACTGAACTGGGGGCATACCCGTTCAGCATATGGGTCCACACAGGCCGGGGCTGGGATTCAATCCTTGGACTCCAGGGCTTCGAGATGAGTGCTTAACCCCACCAACCTCATTTTTTGGTAAGTCTCCCTGTGACTTGCTGTGTTCCAAACACATTGTTCCAACCTTTTTCAGTTTCTTGAACACCAACTTCTTTCCTGCCTCATTGCCTCGGCTTCTGCCGTTCCTTCTGCATCCTGCTCATTCCATCTTTTAAACTTTGCCCTGTATATGTATGACTTACTCAGAGGTATGCCCTGCTCCTCACTGTTAATCTCTCTTATCACCTTCTTTTTTTCTTAATCATCATGTGTAATGATATATTATTTTTTGCTTAATGTCTTTTCCCCCAGTAAAGTATAAATTCCAAGAGAGCAATCTGCTTTGTTTTCCACTGGACACTTAGCATCCAGCCTACTGTCTGCCACAGGTAGATAACAAATTTTTGTTGAATAAATGTAGGTAGGCTCAGAAGGCATGGAAAGCGGTAGTGAAGGAGAAAAAGAAAACGTGGGGAAGCCAGGATGGCTCAGTGGGTTAAGCGCTCACTTTGCAGCCCCGAGGTCCAAGGATCAAATCCTGGCCCCGGCCCGTGCGGACCCACATGCTGAACTGGGGTGTACCCCCAGTTCAGTTCTTGCCGGGGCCTATGCAGGAGGCTCCCAGCCCAGTTCCTGCCCTGCGCAGCCCTGTGCCCACCTGTGGAGTGAAACTGTATCAAAAACTGATGATGTAGAACTATGGAGACTGCTCTGGGCCCTCTCCCTTCTGTCTCTTTCTCTCTCTCTCTCTGTCTCTGTCATAAATAAATAAATAAAAATCTTTAAAGAGGGGCACTATTTTTTTAAGATTTACCAGAAAGAAAGAAAGACAAAATGCGCTGGGTTGAGGCTACTGCTGAAGAATTTTTTCGGCATAAGCAGCAGAGGGAAGCCATTGGTGATATCTTCCAGCCTACTCACCCACAGAAATATTTATATTGTTGACTTTTTTCTGATTATAAAATATATACTTATTCCAAAAAGTATATTGCAATATTGCAAAAAAGGACTATATCTCAAGTATTGGTGAGGCTGTGGAACAACTAACTCTCACGTGTTACTAGTAAGGATATAAATTTGTTCAAACATTTTGGAAAACTATTCAGCAGTATCTACAAAAGTTAAACATATTCCCCAAGCCTAGCAATTCCATTCCTCAGTATCTACCCAGGAGAAATAAGTGCATATATTCACCAAATACTTGTACAAGAATGTTCTTAGAACCTTACTCATAAAGGATGAATATAGGAACAACCCAGATGACCATCAATAGAATTAGCAATGGAATATATACAGCAATAAAAAAGAACAAATGCTGCTAGATCCCACAGCATGGTTGAATCTGAAAAACAGATGTTGAGTGACAGAAGCCAGTCACAAAAGAGTACATACTGTCTGATTCCATTTATGTGAAGTTCAAGAAGCAGGCAAACTAACTTATGGTGACAGAAACCCTATAGTGGTAACTGGGAGTTTGTCAGCTCTCAAGGAGCATAAGGAAGCCTTCTCAGGTGTTGGAAAAGCTTTGTATCTTGTTGTGGGTGGTGATTACATGTATGTAAAAATTCATCAAGGTGTACATTTAAGATTTGGGTACTTTACACCCCAATAAAAAAGTTAAACAAAAAGTGTACTAATATTCAAGCAATGCAGGAGTGTATACAATACAAATGTTTCTTTTTCCAAAGAAAATTACAATTAACATTTTGATGTATGTTTCCCTAACCCCCTTTGATCATGTCCATTTCTTTTTCATACAATCCCTGTTATCCACATCATTCAAGGCACTTGACCTATCAATGTGTAGCACCGAACTCACACAGTCTACCAGTTTCTGCCTTCCTATGACAACATCCAATAGCAACACTGTGCCTCTTCACATAAAGAATGGTAGGAAATACAAAAATGAGTTGTCACACCTGTGCTGTCAAGGAATTTACCATCTGAGGGGAAAGGCCACAAGGACTACAGACCAAACAAAACCCCCCAACAGCTATAATACCATGACATTTATTAGTTTCTCAGGGCCATTAAAATGGATTCCAGCTATTGTGCAGGTAATGATACAACTGTACAGAGCTGACAATTTTCAAAGTTTTTTCACATACAGGATTACAATTAAACTAAGAAGTTTCAACCCTGTGAAGCAGTGATTATAACTATTACTCTCATTTTATAAGTAATGAAGAAGTTAAATTACTTGCTTGGGGGAAGCTGGGATGGCTCAGCAGGTAAAGCACTTGCTCTGCAGCCCCGGAGCCTGAGGACTGAATCCTCTTCCTGGCCCATGTGGAACCATATACTGAACTGGGGTGTGCCCCCAGTTCAGTTCTTGCCGGGGCCTATGCGGGAGGCTCCCGGGCCAGTTCCTGCCCTGTGCAGCCCCGTGCCCACCTGTGGAGTGAAACTACATGGAAAACTAATGCTGTCAACTATGGAGACTGTTCTGGGGCCCTCCCCCTTCTTTCTGTCTGTCTCTCTCTCTGTCAAAAAACAATAAAAATAAATCTTTAAATTATTTGCTTGGACTGCTAGTGGAAGCGCTGGGACTAAAACCTAAATATTCTGACTCCTAATCCATTGGTTAACCATAAATCTGCCACCAGCGATACCTCCTCACCCGCAGAGGGAAACAGCAAGTTAAGAGAAACCATTCTGCTGGGCAGGCAAATTATGATGATGTCAGGCCTCAAAAAGGAAACTTCTGGGAGCAGGGCCTCTGGGTGTGAACAAGCTGCAGGTAACTTTCTGGAAAAGTGAGTAGTAATAGTCTGCAGCCACCTGATGCTGCTCCCCTCTCCTTCATTCCTTTGCAGCAACCTTCTACTAGGCTATTTAAGAAACAACCTAGGGGGGATGCTTCGATAGCTCAGCAGTTGAGTGCTTGCCTCGTGACCCTGATGTCCCGGTTCGATTCCCAGCCCTGGCCTGTGCAAACCCCATATGCTGATGTGCGGTGCAACTGGTAACCTCTGGGATGAAGGTTCTCACTCCCATGTGTGGGTTCCCCTGGTTTGGTTCCTGCCCTGCATGGCCCCATATCCACTTGTGTGGAATGAAACTACATCACAACTAATGATGTACAACTATGGAGACTGCTTCGGACCCCCCCTCCTCTCTCTCACCTTATCTATTTTTTTTTTTTTAAGATTTATTTTTTTGTTTTTGACAGAGACACACAGAGAGACAGAGAGAAGGGGGAGGGCCCAGAGCAGTCTCCATAGTTGTACGTTATCAGTTTTCAACATGGTTTCGTTCCACACAGGTGGCTTCCTGCATGGGAAGCTCGGCCTGGTGGGAACCGAACGGGGGGCCTCCTGCATGGGAAGCACACCCCAGTTCAGCATATGGTTCCACACAAGCCAGGACTGGAACTCAAGCCTCGGACCCCAGGGTTGTAAAGTGAGTGCTTAACCCGCTGAGCCATCCCAGCTTCACCACAACTTTTTTAAGCTTTATTTTATTGTTTAAGATAAGGTTGGGGAAGCTGGGATGGCTCAGCAGGTTAAGCGCTTGCCTTACACCTCCAGGGTCTGAGGACCCCAGCCCAGTTCCTGCCCTATACACCCCCCCCCACACACACACACACCTGTGCTGGTACAAAACCATTCAAAAAACTGATGATGTACAACTATGGAGTCTGCTCTGTGCCCTCCCCCTTCTCTCTGACTCTGTCTCTGTCAAAAACAATAAATCTTTTTTTTTTATTGCAACAACTTGAAAAATAAAAACAGTCTAGGGAGGGCTGAGGGCTCCACTTCCATTCTTTCCACACTCCTATCTCTCATTTATGCCTCCTTCTTCGTAAGACCACCAAGTGGGGCTGGGGGTGGAACAGCCTAGGCAGACAGCAGCCTGTCTCAATGTTGGGATCCACATTCTCCGGATTTACAGAGCCTCCCTCCTCCCCAATTCTTCTCTCATTCCTTCTCTTCCCCTTTGTTCTTCCAGCTCCTTACTCTTCCATTTGTCAACTACTCCAATCTGCTTTCTCTCAGCCCCAAACTCTGCCTCTTCCTATCCCTTCCCACTTCTCTATCTTCCAGAGTTGCTAGATCACCAAACCCTCTCTACCACATCCACCACCAACCAAACGTTTTTCTCCATTCCACAGAGCTTTGTCTATTTTTTACACTTCCTTGTCTACTTGGACAAGAACGCAGGCAATCTGTCTTTAGACAAGACGGCCCACAACCGCTAATTGGGGTGAGGGGAAACATTCGGGACCTGGGTCCTCTCTTTGAAATGGAAAAAGGTAGTTGCACAGCTGCTTCAGAGATTCGCTGCTGGCTGAGCGACGTCTGAGTTCCATTCCTTTCTCGCAGTGTGGTCCTGGCCCGGCGCTTGGGAATAAACAAGAACTTGACTTTCCACGCTGAGATGAGCAGATGACTAACCTACAGTGGGAAAGGCGGCTGCTGGAAGTGACCGCCGTTACCGCCCCAACCCTAGGCGCCTTTCACAATTAAATAACCTCAAGTGGCACCTCGGAGGGGACTGCCCGACCCGCCCCCTGACTCGGCCGGGTGCTGTGGGAGGGGGACAGCGCGCCTCCAGGGCCTCGCAGCGTGGGCAGTGGCCGAGGGTCCCCGCCCCGGGTCCCCGCCCCGCCCCCACCGCCGGTTCCCGGTCCCCCCTTGCACGCCCGCCCCCGGCGGCAGGCGAGCGCGGTGCAGCATGCGGCAAAGCTCTTTGCATAAATTATGCTCATGACGCAGCAGCTAAAAAAATCCAAGTAGCAGGAGGGAAAAAAGGGGGGGAAGGGGGGTCTGCAAAAGGGGGAAAGAAGAAAAAAATATATATCTGACCGCCCCCACCCCCACCCTCGCTTTCCCTTCCTGCTCCCCGGCCGTCCCCCCTCCGCCCAGCGCAGCCCACGAAGTCCCCCTCGGCTCTTCCCAACCCGGGCTGGGGGCCCGGGGGGGGGCGGCGGCGGGTCCCGACCGGTTCCCGGGCCGAGCCGAGCCCAGGCAAAACCGCACTGGCTTCTTTGTCTGCGGGCGGCGGCCGCCCCGGCCCCAGCCCCCGGCCCTCGGCCCCCCGGCCCGGACAGAGATGAATCTCTGATCGGTGGCCGCCGGGCGCCCGGAGCGAAGGCGGCTGGGGCTCGGGCTCCGGTAAGTAGCGGGGTTCGGGGCGGGGAGGGGTTTGCACGGAGGGGGAGGGGGCCGGGCAGAGGAGGTTTCGGGTTTGGTTAATATGCAATGCCCGTAATTAGCATAATTTATATATTTATGATAAAGAGAAAAAATGCCGTGGGGCCGGGGCACCGGGATGCTGGCCCGGGCGGCGGGTGTTCTGGGAGTGGGGCAGCGCGGCCGCCTGCCTGGGGCCGGGATCCCGGGCCGCGCCCTCGCCCACCAGCCAGCCGACCGCGACCCGGGAAGGTGAGGGGCGGCCCCCAGGTGCACCGCGCGGGGGACTTGCGCCTGCCCCCCGTCTCTGCCCCTGGAACCCAGGTGGGGTACCAACTATCGGTGACGTCTATACACAGACCCCGTGGCGGTCAGGAGCGGATTCGCGCCCCACGGGAGAACACGAACGCCTGGGTCCCGGGCGGTTACGGTCAGCTGAGGCGACCCGGGCGACCTGTCACATTCCCTCCAACCACAATTCACCGGGAGGACTGATGGGGGCTCAGGGTTAGGGATCCGGGTGTTGTTGGGAGGGTGGAGGAGTGGTGGGAGGGTCACCATCGAGGAGAGCATGAGCACTTCATAAATATTTAATAACAATATTATTATTAACAAATCGCCATAATAATGGGCCGAGATACGCTCCCTGGGCATTCTCAGCTGGCAAGGCCAACAGAGCTCCAGGGTGCCTTGTAACCTCCACTTTAGCGGTGAGATGCATCACTCAGCTGTGATTGGAAGCCTAAACCCTGCACAAAATAGGTTCCGCTGCGGGCCAGGAGGAAATCTAAGGCGGTCAGGAAGCCTTCCCGAGCAAAAGAGAAAAGCTTTGTGCGGATATTTTAGCCTCATCTGCTCTTTCTGAGTCCCTGTTCCAAAAATAGAGGGCTGACTTCAATTGTTCATAGACATTTAACTCTCCTCCTCTATCTTGGTAGTCTAAGGCAGCCAATATGGACAAGCAGGGCCTTCTGAGGATGAATTCCATATACTCCATTTTGATTGAAGTGCTGGTGCTCAGGATATTTCTGTGACCCCTCCTTCTTTGCATATCTGTGGTAGAACTTCATTCATTTGTTCACTGGTCCAACAGAAATACCCGCTGTGTCCTCACTCTTGAGAAATAGGGATAGAACTTTCCCTGTCCTGGAGTTTTCATTCCAATTGGGGGAAGGGGACAGGCAGATCATAAATATGAAAACAAGATAATATCATTTGATGTGGTGTGTGTGTGTGAGAGAGAGAAAGACAGACAGACAAACAGAGAGAAATGGTCTATTTTTCTCTTAGAGGTACTACCTGGCCATTAAGAAAAAGTGAATCAGAAAAAATTTGCTTCTCTGAGGGTTCTCTGCATTATAAAGGAGCATGGGATAAGATCATATCCCTTTCCCCAAGATTTACTCACTATAAAGTCATAATAGTGTTCTTTTACATTTTTTATAACACTTTACAGTTAAAAACATTGTATATGCGTGCTTTACTTCAAATTAAAAAATAATAGCATTAACAGTAATAAGTATATGTGTTTGCTGTGTGCCAGACCCTATTTCAAGTGATTTACATAAATGTTACTAATTTACTCCTCACAATAGTCCATGAGGTGGGTTCCATAATGTAGCCCCATTTTACAATTGAGAAAACTGAGTCTTAGAGGGGTTACGTGAGGCAAAAGCAGTACTCAATCTGGGTCTTCTGGCTTTAAAGCCCAAGCCCGTTCTGTGTCGCACCGAGGATCACAGAGGCCACAGGAGAGTGAAACCCAGGAAAAACTGGCCAAGGGAGGGAAGGCTGGAAACGAGGAGCTGAACAGGCACATTAGGAAGGGGTAAGTGTGGTCTGGGTTCTTTGGAACTCAGCACTACTTCTTTGAACCATTTTTTAAGTTGCCCTAGTACTGGGAATGGGGGCAAAAATAATTGAAATAAGATATGATTTTGAAGGAGAAGGTAGGAAATATGAGGAAGCTAAGTGATCTGATTTTTTAATTGGTTTTCAGATCATATTTATTAACCCTCTGTTATGATGATAAGTAGGCATGCCTTCTTAGAACTTACAGTCTAGTGGGGTAACACACCTACTTTTTATTTTTCACATTTTATTTCCTCCCTTCACCCTGCCTGGGATGAATCAAGTTTGGGCATAAGGGAAAGGCGGCAGGAGGAGAAGCTAAATCCAAGTGTGTCTTTATTAAACTAATCTTTACTGTTTGCTTATATGTGTCTTAAGTTTACAGATGGTAGGTTGGAAAGGGAAAATAAAGTTGTTCACTAGTTTCCTGTCTTTTTCACACTCCTTTTCTCTGGTCCATGTGTGTGCCTAGCTGGTCTATCAACAGCTTGGCAAGCCAGTAGCTTGATAAGCCATTATTTCTGCTCATGGATTCAGGGTTTGAGGGGGAGGGTCTGGAGCAGAACCAAGAGTTTCCATTTCCCAGTGTGTCCTGATGCTTGGGGGCCAGAACAGTCCCCATCATCCTCCCTCCCATTTCCCAAAGGATCCTTGGTGTGGTGTCAGGAGAATATGGGAGCAGGTGGACACACCTGAAATTTGCATCAGCTACTGACTCTCCTGTGCCCTTGGACGGGTCACCTGACTTCTATCAATGTTCATTTCCCTGTAGATAAAAATGAGGATCGTAATAAGAGCACCATGCTAAGCATTTTACCGATGTGATCTCATGTCATCGTTATAACAACCATATAAGGCTTGCCCATTTATCACCATTTTTTTTTAATTTTTTTTTTTTAAATTAATTTATTTTTATTTTTGACAGAGAGAGAGAGAGATACAGAGACAGAACTAAACTGGGGGAGCTCCCAGTTCAGTACATGGTTCCATGGGCCAGGGCCAGGATTCGATCCCCGGTCCCCGGCGCTGCAAAGTGAGCACTTAACCCACTGAGCCATCCCGGCTTCCCCTTTAAATTTTTTTTAAAGATTTTTTATTGTTTTTGACAGAGAGAGAGAGAGAGAGAGAGAGAGAGAGAGAGATACAGAGACAGAGACAGAGAGAAGGGGGAGGGCCCAGAACAGTCTCCATAGTTGCACATCATTGGTTTTTCCACATAGTTTCATTCCACAGGTGGGCGCGGGGCTGCACAGGGCAGGAACTGGGCCGGGGTCTCACCCTGGTGAGAACTGAACTGGGAGCACTCCCCAGTTCAGCATATGGGTCCGAGGGGCCAGGGCTAGGATTCGATCCTCTGTCTCCGGGGCTGCAAAGTGAGCGCTTAACCCACTGAGCCATCCCGGCTTCCCCACCATTTTTAAAAACAAGGAAATTACACTTCAAAGAGATTAAATCAGTTGCCCAAGATCACACAGCTATTTCATGTCCAAGCTGGGATTTGAACCTAGGTTCCCTCTGAAGCCCATACCCTTACCTCTCTTTGACCCTCAACTTTCATACCTATAAAAATGGGGATAGTAATAACTAATTGTCTCTAGTGTTCTGTCCAGTAATTCTAAAGTAGCTTTCTTATTTATCCCTGAGAAAACAAAGAAGTAACCTGCCCACTTGTGGACAAACAGTTGGTCAAGCTTTAGTATGTGTTTGCTCTAGAGTCTCATTGGGCTGGTGTCAGAAATTGAATACTAATAGTTCACATTTTTTGAACCTTTATACAGTTTACTATCACACTATCCCCATTTCAAATATGGCAACTGAGGCATGGAGAGGTTAGGTCCTTGCCCAAGGTCTCACAGCTAAGAAATGGTGAAACTCAGAAATGAACCTAGGTTCTTAACTGCTACACTAAATTGAAATGAGAAAACGTATGTAGATTTTTATAGTAGCTACCATTTTCTGACCACTCATTATGTACCAGGCATCAATCTAAACTTTTTACAGTCCTCGCAATAGCCCTGTGAAGTAGATGCTATTACTCTAATTTTTACAGATGAGGAAAATGAGGCACAGAGGTTATATCGTATATTTTGAGTCCCACAGCTAATAAATATCAAAGCTGAGATTATAAAAGAAAGCTCCAGAGCTTGCTCACTATAATACCGTGTGTAAAGGGCCTGAGTCCCAATAAACTGTCAGTGATTATTATTCTTCAGCAGGTGGGAAGAGAAATCTGTGACCTGGAGCCAGAAATGGAGAAGGGTGGGAGGACATGCAGAAAAGCCATTATGCAATGACAACTTGAAAGAGATGGCTGCCTACCCAAGAGCCTGACTATATTTAAGAACAGAGCAGGTAATGCTTGAGTGCAGGAGAGGATGTGGTGTTCCTTCTCACCAGGTACTAAAGTAGCATGGACTAAGGTAGCAGTGATAAGAAGAGGAGGGAATCTGGGCATATTGGAAGGGAGAGTCAACAGGATTTGCTGAAGGAGTAAACATGAGATATAAGAGAGAGGGCAAGGATCCTGGCAAGGTTTTTGGCCTGAGCATTGGTGGAAGGGTAAAGCTGCCATTTGCTGAGATGGGAAAGGCTTCATGTAGGTAGAGCCAATTTGGGGTGGAAATCAGGAATTTGGTTTTGAACATGTTGAGTATAAGATGATATGAGCAACCAGGAGGGTGTTGGATATGAGTCTGAAGTTCCCTGGTGATGTCCAAGGTGGAGATTTAGATTTGGTAGCTGTCAGACTGGGGAGAGCACCGAGGGGGGAGGGGAAGAGTGCATTGTCTGCCTGAGTCAGCTCAGCCCCAGCTGCCAGTCTTCTTCCATCTTTGTGACCTATTTGAATGGCAGCTCTGCAGGAGGTAAGTGGGTGCACAATTTAAATATGAAAGTAGTCTAGAGCTGAAGATGCTGATGTCTACAAACCACCTAACTTGAGAAAGTTATAATGTCAAAACTTTAAAAGGTGATTTTCTATAACAAATGTGACTTTCTTTCAACTGAATACCGGTAAAACTAATTTCAGCTCAGCCAAGCCATTCCTTGGTATCAACTAACTTCACACAGAGTCCCCTCCACGCCCCAAAATGAACTGTATAATGAGAAGGTCTTTTATACCTTGAAAACCTCAGCCACATTATGTTGAGGGAGTGATTAAAACCACAGAAATCAGTCTGAATTAGAAGTCTGAATCCCATGAAAGTTCCATTATCCTCTACAGGGCACAAGATTCTTCGTACATAAAATGTCATGTCTAAAACGCACGGCACTCTAAAACAAGGAGAAAAAGACCACACAAACTTCATTGGGTATCGCTTTTGTGGCTCTTCTACCACTCTATTCATCTGCTATAATACATAAATATACTGTACTATAGTTATCTTTTTATTTCCTTGACTCCCTTCTTAGACAGTAGACATCTCTTGACAAAGCTAGGGACTGTGATTTCCTCCCTGTTGTATCCCCAACACCCAGCACATAGTAGATACTGAAATACTTGTTGAATAAATGAAGGATGAAGGATTTCAGAATTTTACCTAGTAGGATCTCAGGATATACTGGGCTGATTTGTTTGCCATTTTCTAGTGCTCCTCCTGGATGTCTTGGAATGTTGCTCCAAACCCAAATCAGTTCCCAAAGGAGAATGATAAATGGAACCAGGTCTTCTAACTAATCTCAGGCACCTCCACTAAAGTCCTGGACCTCTGGATTTTCGGGTTGTTAGCAAAATGCCTCAGCACCCTCAGTTCATTCTCCCCCTGAGGTTGCCTGTGTTTTCGATGTCAGCATAGGAAAGCTGGGGGAAAGTGCACCACCTGTTAGCCAAGCACGGTGCCTTGTCAGGTTGCTTCAGGTGTTTCAAACTCAACTCCATGGAGAAAGAAGGCAAAGGAAGAGGCTCCGAGTGGGCTCTGTGGATCCCCTCCCAGCTTTAACCAGAATTATTCATATATATTTTTTATCATTATTTATATTTTAAAATAATTCTTTAAATGTTTTCTTTGGCAAATTTATTCAAATACTAAATTTTCATTTTAGAACTTGGTTTATATTTATATAAAGCAGAGTGCCCTAATTTGGTGTTCATCAGGATACCTTTCTCTAAGCGCTAGTGTTTTTTTGTTTTAAGAGAGACAGACAGACAGATAGAGGAGAGAAAGAGAAGAGGAAGGGCCCAGAGCAGTCTCGATAGTTGTACATCATTAGTTGTGACACTGTTTCATTTCACACAAGCGGATGTGGCGGGAGCTGAACTGGGGGCCTCCTGCATGGGAGGAGAGAACCTTCGCCATTGTTCCTGGGGTTACCAATTGTGCCACAGTTCAGCATATGGGTTTGAAAACAGGCCGGGGCTGGGATTCTATCCACGGACCTCACAGTTGCAAGGCAAGCGCTCAACCTGCTGAGCTATCCTGGCATTCCCGTAATGTTTGTTTGTTTTTATCTTCTCATTAAAATGTGTAAGTATCTTTTTATTACATTTATTACATTGTTATTCTCAAAGATATTCAAGAGAAAAATTATGAATTAAACATCTAAAAGTCTTCGTTTCTTTTAGAGTATAGCAATTTATCAGCTAACCCATAGTGGTCTGAGTAAAACTGAATTTCTTGTTCTCTGACATAGCTGACTGCAATTCATGAACCAACAACTGTTCACAACTTCTTCACTTCTTTATTAACAACTGTAACTGAGATGAGTCATTCTTGGATCATTTTGACTTGTAGTTTTAGCCTCCCAAAAAGTTGTTTTTTTTTCATGAACCTTCTTCACCAATTTTGCCTTTACTTCATTTAATTCTTATTTGGAAAGGTTCTGATTCACAAAACCATTTTGGAGACTACTGCGTGACCCAGTATCAAGTGATGCAGATTCACAAGCATTGATATTCTTGAAGGTCTTTTCAAATATATTCTTTTTTCAAATTTACTGTCTACATGTTTAAAGTTTTCTTGAAATTCCAATTTTCCTCTTTTGAAGATGCTGGTTTCTCTGAAGAGTTCTGATTGTTTTCTTCATTTGCTAAGATGTTTTACCACTCTGTAGAAGGGATTAAGTGAACTCCTTGTTTTCCTTAATCATTCTCTAAGTGTTGTACTCACAGGTTGTTTTCTTGAACTACTTGTGTGGGGAGGTGGTGGATTGGCACAGGCCTGTGGAATGATGGGTAAAGTCACAGCTGAGTCTGATGAACTTTCCGTCTTGGAAATCAGATCTTGGTTTAACTCTCCCTGAGACATCCCTAGAGTGCAGAAAGCCTCTACAACATTATCCAGCTATAAAAAGGAATTAAGTACTGACACATGTTACAACATGGATGAACCTTGAACACATTCTGCTAAGTAAAAGGAGCCAGACACACAAAAAAACACATTGTAGAATTCCATTTATATGAAATATTGATAATAGACAAATCCGTAGAGAGAAAGCAGATTAGTGGTTGGCAGCAACTGGGGGTGGCAGGGAATGAGAATGGGACTTCCTTTGGGGACAACAAAATGCTCTGGAACTAAATAGTGAATGTACTAAACTCCACTGGATTGTACATTTTAAAATGGTTTAAATGGTGAATTTTATGTTACATGGACTTTGTCTCATTCCATAAAAACACACAAAAAGGGAAACAAAGAAATGACCCAAGGATAGAAGAGAAGGAGGCAAGGAAAGGTGAAGAATCTAGAATACTTCTCTAAGCTCAGTTTCTTCATCTATTTGGTGGTGGTAATGCCCCCATCCCCCAGCGGGCATGAGTAATACCTGAATTAGTGTTACATAAAATGTTTAGCACAGTAGGCACTCAAAATAAATAATTGCCTTCTTTTCTATATAAGTTCCCACACCTGTTCATCCCCTTTATTACCTTTATTTCTTATGAGTGGGGTTTGTGGCTCCAGCCAAGCAACCTTCTTACCAGGGCTTCTCCTTCCCACCCTTCAGTGCAGTTAGCAAGCTGCTCTACCATCTGTGGCATTGTCTTTCCTCCCATGTGAAAGGCTATATGGTCCTTAGGACATTGCCATGGAATCACCTAGGAGCTGATTCTGTGGGGTCCACCTGCTGAATCAGACTGGGGATGTTTGGTTCAGGGGAAGCTGGGGTTCTGTCTTTTCTAGTAAGTGCTCCATGTGACAATCATGCACATCAAAATTTAAGACCATTTTTAAAATGTATTCCTGTCTTTACCATCTCTTCTCAGACCCCTCCCCTGAAAAGCACTCTGACACCCAGTGTGTTCCTTATCTGTGTCTGAGGTTCTGAGTGTCTGGGTCAGAAGTCACCTTGAGTGCTGCTGAGTCTTCCCTCTCCCAATGGACTGGGGAACTCCCAGGGACAGATGCCTGGCCCTCTCTTCCCTCTGGTCACCCTGCTTCTTCTAGAGTGTATATTCTTCTAGGATGCTATAGGAAGCGAGACACTGTAAAGTCCGTGGAATCCTGTTTTGTTTACTCCTGCAGATACTTGGAAGAACTTAGCTTCCTTCTACTTATCACTCTACTTATGAGTTTTGGAGATGGTATAGAAATTATATTACTGTGTCACATCAGCCTTTGCTTTTCCCTTCCCATCTCACCCCACAGGATGTGCTAGGTGTGGGCCAGTCCCCACCCCACCCTGACACATGACCATGGACCCAGGATCTGGCCCAGAGTCATCTCTGATTGTCAATGAGCAGGTACCTTCTGGGGTAGGGAGAGGTGGGGGATTAAGGTGATGGACCAAGGGGTGTGGGCAAGTAGGAAGATCTCTTAAAACCCCTCATTATCTGTTTCTTACCAAAGTTCATGGTCACTTCACCTGTCCAGATGTAGTTGCCAGCTAGGATTTCTCAGGGGCCGAGTTTGAGGATTAAATATGACTAAAATATGACTAAAACATGAAATTAAAATGTACAAATATGTATACACTTACATGGGAAAAGATTTAGACTGAGTAATTTGCTCTTAATATTTTCTTTTTGCTTATATATATTTTCTAATTTTTCCTGCAGTGACCATTTATTACTCCTGTAGTTTTTAAAAGGAGTGGGGAAAAAAAAAGATTAACATCTCCTATAATGTAATTAGAATGAAGTCCCTCATAGGTCAACTGTGAGTCAGAAAGACAACTACTTTGGGAGTTTATTTCACATCAGCTCCCTGGATGGGTCCCATTGTCACTTTTCCCAGCAGAGTCACTAACTGGATCCAATTCTGAGGCTTAAGGAGTGTGTTTTGGGAGAGGCTTCGGGCACAGGACATGTGCAGGGGATGCTGGACACAGAGCTTTTTAGTGTACAGAGTGTCCCTCATTCCTGAATGGCCCAAACTGGAAGCATTCCATTGCCGGATGTAAAGAGCTGAGTGCTGGCTGTTTGAGCTGGGGAAGAAGCTCGTGTTCTGAGCTGCCTGCATAGCTGGGGCACGGAGGCTCCCTTCAAGGTCAGAGCAGGCCCACAGCAGGAGGCACAGCTAGAGCCACAGGCCCACAGGGTATGAGCTCCAGTCTAGGCGAATGGGGCGAGAGGCCACATCTTCAGGATTCCTCCTGACCCTTGTTTCAGGAAGTTAGCTTGCAGGGAAATCTTGGCCTTTACCCCAGAGTTTTGGAAGTAAAGAAACCATGAGCTAAAAAAGTTACTCAACATTGTGGAGCATTCCTTTTCCACCCCTTTATCATTGAGTGAACTGCTGTAAGGTTTTCAGGGGCGTGAGGTGGGATTTGCTTGTTGGCCCACCTTAAGCTGTGGATATTACGGTATGTTAGGAGCCCTCATAGCCACACGCCATTAGCCTAGCAGCCCAGAGGACATCCTTACAAGATTGTGGGATAGGCCATTTACCACTCCCTGAGTCCAAGAAAGGGAGCAAACAGAAATATTCCCAACTGGTTTCGCTCCGAGGGACCGTTTCCAGCTTGCGTCAGGCCCTTCCGCCTATCACCAGGGCCTACTTTCTCCTAGCAGCTCCTTCTCTAGAATTAGGGAGCTGCAGTGTGCCCCAGGCTCCGGAACTCTCAGAACATGCAGTCTTTGAGATAAGAGGTGTGCAGCCTGAGGTGCTCTTTCCCCTCTTCCTCAACCATACCCAGAGATCTAGTGCAGAGGTGGCCGGGGCAGGGATCAGGTGCTCTGTGGGCCCTTCCCCAGCAGTGTTCCCTGTCCTCTGTTTGCAGGTCATCGTGATGTCAGGCCATGAGACCATCCGCGTCCTGGAAGTTGGAGTAGATGCCCAGATCCCTGCTGAGGAGGAAGGCAAAGGACTAGAGGATGTGACCACCCAGAGCTCCCAGAGCGGAGGCCGCGCTGAAGTCAGCGAACCTGCTGGTGAAACTGGGCCGGAAAACCCAGACTCCTCTGCAGAGGCAACTGGTATGAGGCCATTATTCTAACCTGACGTTGCTCTACCTGAGATCCTTCCTGTGGCTCCCTGGGGAGCCAGCACAAGTCCTTGGGGCCTAGGTGGCTTTAGGGCCGTGTCTTCCTATCCACTGGACAGCCTCTGGCCAGGGCCTGTACTTCTGGTCAGCTGCTAGACCTATCCTGCACTCCTGTCCCTGGAACTTTAGTTCTGGTCTCAGTCATTTCTTGACCTAAACTGGGATGGGTCAGGGTGAGGTGGGAGGAGAGTGGGAGGGCTCAGACAAGCGGATTGAATTAACCTCAAAGAGGGCTCCTAGGTCTAAACCAGACCCTCAGTCCAATGCAGAGAGGATCCTGCCAGCCCTTCCAACTCAGTACCTGTTGTGGTACAGCTAGGAGATCCCAGGAACTGGGGACAGGAGGGCACCTTACCTACCTCGGACTAGGACCTTGCAGAATGCCAGCTTCTTACTCCCAGCTGGGCTGGCATGAATCAAGCCTGGTGGACTTATTCATGCTGTTCTCCAAAAATGACTAGAGGGAATGGGTATGGCTGATCCACCCACACTCTCTCCCCTAATTACCCTGCAGTAGGGCTATTCTATAGGTTGGAACTGGTACCAGACACTGCTCTCTGGCCACAGGGCACAATTTCATTGACTGTCCTCATTAACACCTTGCAGAACAGACACCTCCTGTTGTAGAAGCCCGGGGCCTCCTTTGCCAGTTCCCTCAGAACAACAGGATTCACCTAGCCTTGCCCTCTGCTTATCTTCCCTTCCCAAGATTTAAGATCTGGGCTGGTGGAGGTGGATCAAAAGGAGGAGCCAAGAAGACAGCAAATGATAACAAATAGGTTTCAGGGAAACAGCAACTTCTTAACAAGGAAACTATAAGACCTCACTCACATCCCTTGCTCTACCCGCAAATCTGTGCAGATTTATTTGGGACCTTAGGAATGTGGGTTATTTTTTTCCCCTTTTGAATAAAGGTATGCCAAGAGACATGACCATTTCCCTCTAGCCTGGAAATGTTCTGTTTCCATGTTGAGGCCAGGATGGGGCATTACCTGCTCCCATGGACCAGTGCCCTTCCCATTCCTTCCCATTCTGGGGATGCAGCCCCTTCTCAGAAAATTTGGGAGGATTCCCAGGTTTATCCACAGTGCCTCCACTTCCCTTTTCACTCTTTTATCTATATTTTATTTCTTCTGGTGCTTTAATTCTGTTCCTTATCCAAACCTGCTCTTGGATATAGAGCCTAAATCAGTTATTTATGCCTTACCATGAGTGTTTATAGTAGTGTACATCTTCCAGAGGTTGGTATATTTAAGTCTTTCCTGAAGTCTTTGTAAAGGAATTTTAATCATTGTCAAGCAGATACGGGAGGTATAGTGATAGTACCTCCTAAGAAGCTGCCAGCTTAGACTGTGGCCTTGATGGGACCTTTCTAGATATGCAATATTAAGAAGCATTTCCTCTTAAGACTAAGTTCAGGAAAAAAAAAAAAATCTAGTGATTTATGACACTCTAAATGACTACCTAGTCCTTCTCACACATACATATTTTTCTAGTTGTGACCACCGAGGATAGATTATGTAGTATGATATTTATCATGTTATTACAAATACTCTTTTCCTTTATTGACCTAGATTCACATGACTGTTCTGGTTTAGGCTATTGTCAATCTGTCTGTTTTTTCATTGTCATAACCAATGATGCCTCAAATATCTTTGTATAGGTCCTTTGAAATTTTTTTCTTTGAGATATAGTCCACTCAAATTCTTTTGAAGAGAAACCAGTTGTTTACATAGGATGATGTCAGCATATGGAAAAACACAAAGTCTTGCTATTAATGAGAAAAAAAGTAATTGGCTATAAGGTACTATATGCCTGTTAAGCTAGAAAAATAAATAATGATAAAAGTTACATTGGGTGGAGCTGTGGGGGAACCAGTACATTGGTTCTGTGAATTGGTTTAATCTTCCAGAAAAGCAGTCTAGCAAGAAGTGGGAAAAGCCCTAATTGTATTCACTCTTGGACCCCTTGATACTACTTTGGAAATATATTCTAATAAAATGAACATTTCTTTAGCTGGTAAGCGTTTATCATTCATGTTTATCACATTTGTATTTTCTCACTTTCCTTTTAATAGTTCATTCCATTTTGTCAAACAAAATGTGTTTTAAATTTTTCTAGATTCAGATTATCCATATCTTCTCTGATTCTTTCCCTTCTGTGATAGAGATAAACCTGTCATTTGTGTTCTTTTGGTGCTTTATAAGGCTTTTGTCGTTGCTTGCTTGTCTCTTTAAATCCTGAAACAGTCTGAATTTTTTTTATTATGTACTGTGAATAGTATAGTCTGAGTTAGGTGGGATTAAAACATGGGCTGGGAGTGCAAGGTTGGAAGGTTATCTATAATAACCACAGTGGTTCCCACTGTGGCTGTGTGCTGTATCACAAGGGAGCGTAAAAGAAAAAAAAGATTAAGAAGTATTTGTTATACAAATTTCCAGTTATAAAAACAGTTATGGGATGTAAGGTACAGCATAGGGATTATAGTCAATAATATAATAATGATGTATGGTGTCAGATGGGTACCAGACATATCAGGGCGATCACTTCATAAGTTATAGAAAGGTCTATTTACTATGTTGTGCCCCTGAAACAAATATAATATTGTATGTCAGCTACAATTGAAAAAAAATTTTTTTTTAAAGATGTAGTTTATTGTTTGAGAGATGGTGAGAGAGAGATAGAAAGGGGAAAGGGAGAAAGGGGAAGGTCCAAATCAGTCTCTATAGTTGTACATTGTTAGTTGTGACATAGTTCCATTCCACACAGGTGGATGTGGGGCCACGCAGGTTGGGAACTGAACTGGGGAAGCGAGAACCTTTGCCACCATCCAGTGGTTACCAATTGTGCCTCAATTCAGCATATGGGCTTGCATGAGCCAGGTCCAGGATTCAATCTCCGGACCTCACAGCTGCAAGGCAAGCGCTCAACCTGTGGAGCTATCCCAGCATCCCCTTGACATTTCTTTGTATTTTAAAAAAGAACAAAGACGGGATGCCAGGATGGCTCAGGGTGTTGAGCACTTGCCTTGCAGCCCTGTGGTCCAAGGATTGAGTCCCGGCCCTGGCCTGTGTGGACCCATATGCTGAATGGGGATGTGCTTCCCATGTGGGAGGACCGCAGTTCAGTTCCCACTGTGGCAAGCTTCCCACGTGGGAGGTATCCAGCTCGTGGGGGCGTGCCTCCGATGCGGGAGGCTCCGAGCCTAATTCCTGCCCTGCATGGCCCCGCATCCACTGTGTGGAATGAAACTAATGATGTGCAACTATGAAGACTGCTCTGAGCCCTCCCCCTTCTCTCTGTCAAAACATATAAATAAACCTTAAAAAAAAATAGAGAGGAAAGGTTATTGGTCTCTGCTCCCAAACATTCTGATTCAGTAAGCCTAGATTGGGGCCTGGAAATCTATGCCCAGCCAGTATTAAGAGGCCACTGATCTGGCTTAATACCCACCGCCCAATACTTTCAATCTCTTCATATATTAAATAATAACTCCTCAGTGTTGTACAGCTTTGAAGTGGTTTCTTGGGGGTTCTCAACACTTGACTAAATCAGGGCAACAAGAGGAAGCTGCAATATAACCTCGATGAAAAACTCCGGTTCACAGAAGTTCCTTTAGATGTTCACTGAAGCTGCTCATCCAGACCTCCAGAACTAGACAAAAATAGCTCCTTGACCCAGAGAGCTGCTGTGATCCTGAGTGTGGCAAAGACATGTCTAATTTTCAGGGACTGTCGTTTCAAGGACTTTACCCTGCAGAACCCTTGCCTCTTCCCCAAGCTAGCACTTGCATCCAAAAAGTGGCCTGAAAGTGAGGTGAACGATGGATGAGCCAGCTGAATGAGCCAAGGGAAGCTGCTCCCATTGATTCTAGCTTCCCTCCCTGACACATGTTCACTTCAGGCCTCTCTCCTATAATGGGATAGGTCACGGTGTCCTATAGAGCCAGGAAATAAGAAACTTATACCCAACTATGCGTAGGCCTACATGCCTACATTAAAAAAATCTAAATGTGGGGAGAGGGGTTCTACCTTCTAGGTCTGGCACAGCCGCTGGCAAATGATGTCAGATGAGTACTAGACTTCTCAGGGTGATCAATCACTTCACCCGCATAGGGCTCTCCAGCCTCCTCACTACCAGTAGCACTTGGAAAGCTGCTTCATGGGCCAGAGAAAGCCAATGATTGGTCTCAGGTTGTGCAGAAATACAGTATGGGGCTGAGAGTGGCCACTGCAGATAAGACATTTTTGTCCGGTGACTCCTCTGCTCACACCAGGCTTACCCTCTGTCCTTCCTTCTCTCAGTGCCATGTGAAGTGAAGTCACTCCCGGAGATCTCTTCAAGCCCTGCCCCTGCTGTCACCACCTTCAGTCAAGCCCCCACCCAGCCTCAGACATCGCAGACCCTGACACCACTGGCTATACAAGCTGCCCCCCAGGTAAGAGCCACCCGGGAGCTGGACAGAGAGCAGGGGGCAGGAGCAAGGCCTGGGACCACCAAGATGGGGGCGGCCATGGGTTCTGGGAACTTCACAAGGCAGGACAGGAAAGAGGTTGTGGCTGAAGGGAGGGAATTCTCTGCCAGGCACCTCAGGCTCCTCCCCTGCCCCAGATCAGGCCCACTGGGAAGAGCAGACTTTTAGTTTGCCAGGTAATCTCCTGAGTCCAGTAAGGATTGTAGAGATTACATTAACTCTTTCATGCCCCAGGCCTTTCTGCTTCTCTAATGACTAAGTGAGTGAATACCTTTGTCAGCCCCTCCAGTGTATGCCTGGAAGAGTTAATGCATTACTCATAGAGTCCTCATTTAGATTGGGGTGTGGGGGGGTGGGTGGGAGAAGGGGTGCCCCAGGACAGTGAGACGCTGCCTCTAGGATCCTCCAGGCATGCTGAGCTCCCTGTAACCTTTTGCTATATGCATAGATCTGCGAGGCATCCATCAAAGGTAGCCTCCATCAGAGCTTCACAGAGGAGCCTGTGGGTCCTTGAATGCTTGGTTCCACCAGCCCCTGCCCTCTACTTCCTGGCCACAAAGTGCTGGTCCTATGGGCAAGAGCTTAGGGAAGGCCCAGGTGGCAGCAAGCTGTAGCGGAAGAGGCCTGTGCACCCTTTGTTGTCCTGGGAGCTGGCCCAGGCCCTGTCCTCACTTTGGGCTGCTTCTCTGAAGGCTGCATAGTCCCGTCCAGGCACCCCTTTCAGGGTTGGGCCTCCAGCTAGGGCTTATCTCTTCCCCCTGCCTTCATGTGGCAGTTTTCCCCACTGCCCTCAGAATGCTTTATTTGTGCTCAACTGGGTCTGAGAGACCCAGTGTTTGCGCTGTCAATGTTGATTTTTTATTTTTTCTTTTCTTTTTGAAATCTTGTTTGCTTTTGCAGGTCTTGACTCAGGAAAACTTAGCCACAGTTCTGACAGGAGTTATGGTTCCAGCAGGGGCAGTTACTCAACCTCTTCTTATCCCCATCAGTATTGCAGGTCAAGTGGCTGGTCAGCAGGGGCTGGCCGTGTGGACAATTCCTACAGCAACCGTGGCTGCCCTCCCAGGACTGACCGCTGCTTCTCCTACGGGGGGAATTTTCAAGCCACCTTTAGCCGGTCTCCAAGGTAATGGCAACTCTTCCCAGGACGGCACCAGGCCCCCCACCACCCTACTCTACCATTCCTGCACGCGGGCTTGCCATGTCGGAATCAGAACCCACAGCTCACCCAGGGCGAGAGCCCCGGAGCCTGGATGCGGTGGCCCAGGCACCCAGCCACAGAGATGCTGCACCACCTCAGGACTCTAGGCCATGACACCATGCTGACCCAGCAGGCCTCTCTCACTTCAGCCAACTGTCTGCGACTGCCCCTCTCCCCTCACGCCAGAATGTACTTCATGACCAGCCTCCTGAGAAGGACTGCAAGAAGACTCAGCTTTTGGTTTTGAACCTACACGTCTCCAGGCTCAAGGGAGGGGGGATAAGAGATGTTGGCATGTGCTGCCCCCTGCAAAGATCAAGGGAATCACAGCTGCCTGATTCCACTGCCCCATTGCCCCGACCCCCTTTCATTCTTGTGCCAGATCCCTTGGGATTGGAGCTGCTCTGGGCTGCGGCTAGGCATTTGAGTGCTTCTGTCTCTGCCTTGCTCCATAGCAGCTGCCGTGCTGAACACCGCTCTTCCGGCACCTGTACAACAAGCTACCCCACCGGTACAGGCCCCCTCGCCTGCCCACCCCCGGCCACCAGCTCAGCCTCAGACGCTGTTCCAGACCCCACAGCTGCTGCAGACCACACCTGCCATTCTACCGCAGCCCACTGCTGCCACCGCTACTGCCCCCACCCCCAAGCCAGTGGACACCCCCCCACAGATCACCGTCCAGCCTGCAGGCTTCGCATTTAGCCCGGGAATCGTAAGCTGCTGCCCTCACCAGGGCTGACCAGGGATGGACCGAATCTTGGGCCAAGGGTGGAACTGACAGGGGAGGAAGGAGATAGAGGACCAGACCCCTGCAAACAGCTCTTTTCCAACGCATCAGCAGAAATGGGCTTCCTGGGAAGCCTTCTTGCTCCTGCCAGCCCTTCTATCCCAGACAAGAGCAGACAACCTCTGCCAAGAGGGCTGGGCAAAATCTCCAGAACCTGAACCACTGGACATGTCTTGGAGGGTGGGATGATGTCTGGAGATTGCAAACCTGTGAGCTGTTACTAAGGTGGAGCTAGAGGCTCACAGCCCTGTACCAGTGCCTGTCCAGTGTGGCTCCTGGCTTGGCACTGGAACTATTAGATGTGACTAGAATCACATCAGCCACTCTCAAGCCTGGCCTGAAAGATGAGCCAGTTACTCTTCCATGGCTGTGGCCCCACACTTTCCAGCTGACACCCTGCCGCCCCTACCCCTACATACTATTCAGCTGGTGGCCATGGATCTGCAGCCCACATACACAGCTGTCCCACACCCCTACCTCCCCACCCCACTCCAATGCCCTGAGCCCTGTTCCCTCTGTCTTGAGCTCTTTTTCACTCCTCAGCCTCTGAGCAAGGCTCTTCCTCCACCCACAGATCAGTGCTGCTTCCCTCGGGGGACAGACCCAGATCCTGGGCTCCCTCACTACAACTCCGGTCATTGCCAATGCCGTTCCCAGCATGCCAGGGATCAGCAGTCAGATCCTCACCAACGCTCAGGGACAGGCAAGTGGTCAAAGCCCAGGCTGAAGGGTGAAGGCTGTGGAAAAGCTAGCGGGGGAGCCAGAATTTGGGCTGAGGATCATAGAAATTCAGAGCATATCAGGCTGCTGTACACAGCTCCTGTGTGGCAGCTCTCTGCTGATGCTGAGGCCAGGCAGGGGCATAGCCACCACCCTGCTGTGGGGGCACCCACTGTAGTTGGGGTGAGCACTCACTTCCTTTATGAGACACCCAGGCTCTGTGCTAGGTGCTTTCTCATACGCTATTTCACTTTGCTTTGAGTACAGATCTATTAGGTGGAGATTTTTATTCCCATGCTATAGAGGAGAAGGCCAAGTTTCTGAGAAATCAAGCCACACAGCTAAACTGTGGGAGAGCAGGGAGTCACAGCCATGTCTGTCTGACTCCACATGCAGACCTATTCCTGCTCCCCTATGGTTCTGGACATAGAATAAAGGAAGCAGCCCCTAGAGTGTGAATCCTTCACTTAACTGAGGAGGAAATTGAGGCCCAGAGGCATTCAAGTGATTCATTGAAGCCCCTTTTCCTGCCAGTATGGGATTTGGGTTGAGGGTGGAGCTGGACTCTGCCCTCACACTGAGGACCCCTGCCTTGTTTCCTCCCAGGTGATTGGAACACTTCCGTGGGTAGTGAACTCGGCTAGCATGGCAGCCCCAGCCCCAGCCCAAAGCCTACAGGTCCAGGCTGTGACTCCCCAGCTGCTGTTGAACGCCCAGGGCCAGGTGATTGCAACCCTGGCCAGCAGCCCCCTGCCTCCACCAGTGGCTGTCCGGAAACCAAGCACACCTGAGTCCCCTGCTAAGAGTGAGGTACCCGGGCTGGGGTGAGGGGTGGATGCAGATGGTGCTGTATGGCATGGGTTGCCTCTCTCTCTCTCCAGACTATGGGTAGGACAAAACTGTTTTCTGAAGCCCCTGAGAAAGCAGGGTACCTCCCTAAAGTGAGGGGGAGGTCCCAGGGTGGAAAGCCCATGTAACTTGCATCCTCCTCACCCCCACCCACACACCCCAAAAACATGCCTTCATATGCCCCCAGAGGCTACTGCCACTCTGAGAAGGCCAGGGAGGAGGTGGTCAAAGTAAAACACCTTGGTCAGCTCCAGGGTGAATCCTGGGAGGTTAGTTCCACAACCCCTCCCTCTCCCCCTTTATCCCTCCATCCCTCCACTCTACACTGTGGCTTTGATTATTCATTTATTTGTTCATTCTAGGAGCAGTTTTTGCCTACCTACTAAATCCCAGATACTGAAGATAAAGAGATGAATAAGACACCCTTCCTAGCCTTATGTAGCCCAGCGTTGGAGACAATTCCAAGGCAGCCTGACAAACACTATGATAAGGGTGTGATAAGGGAACCCAGAGAAGGGAGCTCTCAACAGACTGGGAAGTTCCACAAGGCTTCATAGAGAAGGGACCTTGAATGAATCTAAAGGGATGAGTTGGATGAGAGTATTCTACCTTTAGAAAATAGCAAGAAGTATACTGTGCAGGAACTGGGTTTGCAAACCTGAATGTGAGTCAGAACCACCTGCAGGGCTTGTTGGAATGCAGATTCTCAAGCCCCACCCCAGATTATTTTATCCAGTAGGTCTGGAGTGGGCCCAAGACCCTTTCTAACAAGTTCCTAGTTGGTGCCGAGCCCCAGGGTACCCAAATGTGGCTGTTTCCCAGCTTTGTGAGTAATCTCTTAGCCCCATCTGTAAAATGGAAGTCACTGGAGGACCAACTGCAAAAGGTTCTGAGTGTTAAAGGGTATGTTACACACAGGCAGTTAATACTCTAATACACAGAAAGCACTAGAAAAGCCATGCTTTTATTGTTATCACTTATTAGCTAGTGAGAGGTCGTGGAAGGGTTTTTAGCAGAGAAATGGCTGAGTGGATGTGCATTTTAAAAAATTCCCTCTGTTATCTGGGTTAAGCCAAGAACTAGACTCTGGTGAGACTTGAGTCTCTGTCACCTTTTAGTAGGCAATCTAAACAGTTTTATCAAGAGACAAGAAGTTCTGAACTAAGGCCCAGGGAAATAAAGGGGAGTGGATTTGAGAGCTACCAAGAAGTAGAATCCAGGGAACAGGACCCACGCTAGAGAAATTTGAACTTTTCAGGAAACTCTTTTTTAAAATATACTAACTTCATATACGTATTTATAGTTTCTTCTGATTATAAACAATACATGATTTTTATAAAAATTTCAAGATTATGTGTAATGTGAAAAAGTGAAAAATCCCTTCTAATTCCACCGCCAGCGATGACTTCTGTTGACAGCTTGCTTTATATGCCTCAAGATTTTTTTCCTAGAAATTCATATGTATTTTTTAAAGGAATTATCCCATAATCACTTTTCACCTAATTCCCCCCCCCGCCCCCCCCCCCACTTAGCGTTACATTATGACTCAGAGCTCTTTCCTTGTCAGTAGTTAGGAAATATACCTGGTTCTTTTTAGTGGCTGCTCACTATCTCACTGTAGGGAGGTCCCAGATGTCATTTGCTGGTTCCCTATTAATGGACATCTGGGGCCTGGGAGGCTAGAATCAAGTTTAAGTTTCTCCTTTGTGGGCAGAGATTTGAGAGCAGTTATTTCAAGGGTGGACACTTGTTGGGACTTTGAACAACTGTACTGAACCTTTCTGAGTCTCTGACCTGCCTGTCACACATAGGTGGCTACACGGCTCCAGCTTGATGGGACATCTTGCTGAGCTTATTTTGGAGGTCATTATCATTGGGCGGGTGCTGATAAGTAGCTTCTAGTCTTGCTTTTGGGTAGGACTCAGGTAGGAGTGTGCTGGATGAGTGTAGATTTCATTCCCATTTTGCCCTGCCTCTGGTCCATGCAGGGACTCCAGCCCCTTGAGCTGGTCAGGTGGGCCACAGGGGCTTGTTGGCTCTTCTCGTAGGTGCAGCCCATCCAGCCCACATCAGTGGTGACCCAGCCTGCCGTGGCGCTCGCCAGCCCAGTCCCAGCAGCCAAGCCATCTGCCTCTGCTCCCATTCCAATTACCTGCTCAGAGACGCCCACTGTCAGCCAGTTGGTGTCCAGTAAGTGGCTTGTGGAGGAGGTTGTGGAGAAGGGGAGAGGCATTTATTCAGACACCCCATCTCTTTAGATGCTGCTCTCCTTAATAAACTCTGGAGTCCAAAGAGGAAGGTCAGGTGCCCGATACTAGGGATTGGCTTTCTTGTTCCCATTCCTGTTGAGCTGAATTCTAGGCATGATGATAGTGGAGGCTGCTTCTCTGAGAAACTAAGTCATTGGCTGTCTCTCCTGTAGTCTCTCACCTGAAATTTGAGGAATATGGATGGCCAACAGGTGTTCTTGGGGACCAGGAGCAGAAAGAATTGGGGAGGGGGGGTCAGCAGTTAGAGCTTGAATTTGAAAACAGATCCTTACCTCCAGATAGATTGGTCCAGGTTCCTTTCCCCCGTCTTGTTTGTCTTGGGGACGGGGTTAATGAGGATTTAAGGGTGTGCAGGCAGTTTGCTAAATGACCTCATCCCTATGCACCAAGCCAGGTCAATGGGCTAGATAGGCAGTGATGATTATTCAGCCTCCTCACTCACCCCTCATCCCTTCCTCTGGCCTAGAGCCACACACCCCAAGCCTGGATGAGGACGGGATCAACTTAGAAGAAATCCGAGAGTTTGCCAAGAATTTTAAGATCCGGCGGCTATCCCTGGGCCTCACACAGACCCAGGTGGGTCAGGCTCTGACTGCGACAGAAGGCCCGGCTTACAGCCAGTCAGCCATCTGCCGGTAAGTAAGGCTGCCTGGGCAAGGTGAGGGCCTGCTCAGGCGCCTGTGCCACTAGGCATCCACAGGGACCTGGCTCTCTGCCCACTTTGTTCTCCTTTGCTCCTCCTGCCTCCTTCTAAGGGCAGACGTAAGTACCTGGAGTAGCCAAAGACTGATCAGGTCCTTCTGAGGACCCTCTGATGTTTATCCTCTAATCCTGAGCATTTATACAGTCTTTTAGGGGGGAACGCAAAACCCTAATCCATTCCAAAATACTAGAGGGAAAGGAGTCCAGCTTATGAAACTAGTTACAATGGTGGGAACTTCAGTTCTGGTGTGTCTTTCAAATATACCCCACCATCATCCCTATCATGCTCCATCGCCCCATCTTGTAAGGCATGACTCTAAAGTGATGTAGCTGGTTTTTCTGTGCGCAGCATACGGACTGGTTCTGGAGCCAGTATCATAGGGACGGATAGCAGAGGGTTTTAAAGATTTATTTTTATTGCTTGTTTTTTTGTTTTTTGACAGACAGAGAGAAGGGGGAGGGCCCAGAGCAGTCTCCATAGTTGTATGTCATTAGTTTTTGATATAGTTTCACTCCACAGGTGGGCGTGGAGCTGCTCAGGGCAGGATCCGGGCCAGGGGCCTCCCACATGGGCCTTGGCAAGAACTGAACTGGGGGCACACCCCAGTTCAGCATATGAGTCTGCATGGGCTGTGACCAGAATTTAATCCTCAGACCCCAGGGCTGCAAAGCGAGTGTTCAACCTGCTGAGCCATCCTGGCATCCCTAGCAGGTTTTAAATAAGAATGGGTGCATGGCTCAGAGATGACAGAAAGGTTTCATCTGCCTTCCAATTTCTTTTTTTTTTTTTTTTAAGATTTATTTTATTGTTTTTGACAGAGACAGAGAGAGACAGAGAGACAAAGAAAAGAGGGTAGACCCAGAGCAGTCTCCATAGTTGTACATCATCAGTTTTTTTGACTTGGTTTCATTCCACACAGGTGGGTGGGGGCTGCGCAGGGCGGGAACTGGGCTGGGGGCCTCCTGCATGGGAAGTATGCCCCCTCGAGCCAGGAGTTGAACTGTGAGAACCAAACTGGGGAGCCTCCTGCATGGGAAGTACACCCCAGTTCAGCATATGGGTCTGCACAGGCCGGAACTAGGATTCAATCCTCAGTCCCCAGGGCTACAAAGCAGGCGCTCAACCCGCTAAGCCATCCCGGCTTCCCCTGCCTGCAGGCGCTCAACCTGCTAAGCCATCCTGGCTTCCCCTGCCTTCCAATTTCTCAGATAGACTAGAGTGATTATAAGACTCAGTGCTGTGTTGGGAATTCTGTAGTCACATCTGGGCTCAGCCAGAAAGAGCAGTCTGACAGCAATGCTGGTCTAAGAGTGCAATTGGAGGAGGACAGTACTCATGACATCCATGTGCCATCTCTGGAGATCTCTCAAGATTACTCCTCAAAGGACCTCACTCATTTGGGTGTGAAAGTTCTGGAATGGTTGTTCAAAAAGCAGTTGCAATTATTGCACTACTGAACTAAGCCCATGGGAATAGTCCCTCTTTTATGATCTGGGTTAGAGGACAATCTGAGGACTGCGCTCAACTGAGCCAGGGGGCTCTTGGTAGGGGTGATGAGGGGGTCCCTGAGTCATCTCACTTGCCTTGAGGAGCAGCTCCTTGAAAAGAGTGCTCACACCCAGGTGTGGGGAGTAAGACACCCCCTTCCTGTCCCTTCCTGGGTGGGGTTACCTACAGGTTCGAGAAGCTGGACATCACACCCAAGAGTGCCCAGAAGCTGAAGCCAGTGCTGGAGAAGTGGTTGAATGAAGCCGAACTCCGGAACCAGGAAGGCCAACAGAACCTGATGGAGTTTGTAGGAGGTGAGCCCTCTAAGAAACGCAAACGCCGCACCTCCTTCACACCCCAGGCCATAGAGGCTCTCAATGCCTACTTCGAGAAGAACCCACTGCCCACCGGCCAGGAAATTACCGAGATTGCTAAGGAGCTCAACTATGACCGGGAGGTCGTGAGGGTTTGGTTCTGCAATCGGCGTCAGACACTCAAGAACACCAGCAAGCTGAACGTCTTTCAGATTCCTTAGGGCTCACCCTCAGCCCTGTGTTCCAGCACTTTGTACTTGTCCCTTGGCACCAGTCTGCAGCCAAGGCCTTGACAGCACCTGTCATTCTGCCACATGCAGCTGTGCTTGTCCTGGGTCTTGAGACTCCACTGTGTGCACGTACGACAGCTGCCTCCCTCCTACCCCCCACATATTGCACATCATGGGGAGGGCAGAGGGGCGCACTCAGAGTGCCAGGTTTGGGTTGGTCGTGCCAAGGGAGGGGATGTGTGGTGTCACTTAAAGAAGCACTTTGCTAACATGGTTTTTGAAGGGTGAATTCTGGTTGGGAACCAGAAACTCCCCATCTTTGGGGCAGGGCTGCAACAGTTCCTGAGGACTGTCCATTGCCTCCTCTTTTCAGTGGCATTCTCTTTCCACCCCCTCTTCTCCTTTGCTCCTCTGTGTGAGTACGGCAGGTATGGCAGCTCATCTGGTAGAACCACAGACTACAGGCACACTGTCCCCTGAAAGGACCCAAAAGACACAATTCTGAAGTGTGATGTGCTGCTCAGAAGCGCAGACTCAGTGTCTGCCTTGACCTCAAGGTCAGAAGGATCCACAGCCCTGGGGCCAGAATGTGTCATATTTTCTTCCAGCTCTCCCTGGTGTCTTTGGGGGAAAAATTGCACTAAAGCAGAACCTTTTCTTTTGTAACCCACATTGGAAGGAAGCTACACTGAGCTTTAGCGGTTCTGGAGTTCACCGGGTCTGTGGCAGATTGGGAACTTAGTATATAAGGCCAGACTCCCAGATTTCAATTTAATCTCTGTCCACGACTGTCTTCTCCCAAAACTGTGGGTTAAGACAACTTGCAGACTGGAAAATCCCACTGCCCAAGTAAGTAGGCACTTTGGAGAAAAATGAAAAAAGGAATGTCATCACACTCTCCCCCAACCCAGGACTGGGGTCTTTTTGGAAGGGGCAAATTAAATAATAAACCAGACAGCAAGGCCCTGGGAGAAAGGAGCTGGTGGCAGCCCAGGAAGGTCTCTTGCAGAAGATGACTTAACTCTAATTTTCTTTGCAACTTTGAGCCTTGGATACTGGGGGAGAATTCTTATTTTGTCCAGAGTCTTAGACCCTGTGTTTGTGTAAGCAATCTCCCTCATCCCCCAAGTGTTCTGCTGAGCCAGGAATACTCCTAGACCAGGATGGTTTTTGCTTCTAGAAAGGGTAACTATGGCACATTGGGGGTTGGCATCTCATCTCACTGTGGCTGTACAACCCCTGGAACTCAGCACACAACTCCATGAAGTCTGGGGAGCTCTAAGAGGTTTGCTTAGAGCAGGGGTATCAAATTGGCGGCCCGCGGGCTGCATGGGCCCCCAAGGTAGTTTTTTTGTGGCCCACAATGCTCTGAAATAAAATGAAAATAGAAAAAATTGTTATGAAGAAAATAGCGCTTAGGGGAGATCGAGGCAATACCGTACACACAATTCCCTCGTTAACCCTGTAACTACTGAAGACGAGTATACACGTGGCCCAGTGCCTTTCCTGGGGGCCTGGGGGCGTGTATAAACGCGCTGACTCAGTTCTGGCGATGTCTGTAAAGGTGATGTGGCCCGCGTGAATGTTGCCTGTTGCACCAAATGGCCTGTGTTTTAATTGAGTTTGACACCCCTGGCTTAGAGGAACCCAGCTTGCTGTGCAGACCCTCCCTAATGGGCCACGTCACAGGGGTCAGCCCCCTCCTCTCTTCACTACCCTAGCCCTTGCAGAGCCAGGTCTCTGGCAGCTGCCCTCCACTGCACTTCACATGATGCACTCTGAGGAAGTGACTGCCAGGCAAGGGCACAGCACCCCTCTGCTAGTCACAGTGCAGCCACCTCCTAGCCAACTTCCTCTGGCATGCTGTTTCTTTTCCTGCCTACAATTGGTCCCTCCCAGGCCCTTTAGTGCCAGTGTGGCCACCCTTTTGGTAGCCCTGCCAGAGAGAAGACAGTTGTGTGTCAAATTGTGACACACACATACTCCCACCCTGTTGTACTGTGATCAACCAGACCTGCCAGAGTGTGGTGGGAGTGAGGAAGCAGGTGGGCATCTGGCCTGCCTCAGCCTCCTTAGGGGAGAATGAATCCAAGGGGGAGGCTGTATACTCAAGTTCAGGGTTACCAACCTGTCCCAATGAGATGACTCACTCACTAGGGAGGGGTGTCAGAACAATTTTTCAGTTTATGAAGGATTCGGTGATCTACATTTCAATAAATAGAGATACAGGTTTTCACCCTCAACACTTACACTCAGACATGCTTTCTTTTGGAGGGAGATACGTGGGTCAGTGAGTTGCATGTAAGCCAGGGCGTGTCCATGGCAGTGGACATGCAGGACACCGTCTGTCCTGTGTCAGGGCAGGAAAAAAGATAATGGGTGCAGGTCTAAATTAGGTCTGGCCATGCTTTCTGAGCTCCTCCCTCATCTAAATTTGTCTTCTCAAGACTGGGCTGGAACCAAACCATTTTCTCCTCTAGAACAGATGGGTAGGTCTTTCAGGGGAATGTTCAATTCCAGGGTAAGAATATCTGCAGACCAAATTCCCCAGGCAGGGTTGGATACAGGGCGTGCACAAAGCAGAGCTCATGAGCCTGTGAGCTCCAGTCAGCTTCCCCACTGTAGGGCCCCTGGGGAAGCAGCTATGGCTCCGAGGTGGGTTTTCTGTTTTGTTTTCAGTAACATGAGGCTCTAAAGAGAGTTGATAGACATTTTGTTTTGAAAGCACTATTTCTGGACTTGCCAGAGTTCAGTGGTTCCTTTGCCTTGGAAAGGCAGAAGAAAGGGTAGAGTTGGTTTCACTGTTTATGTGTGGTTTTGTTTGTTTGTTTGTTTTTTAAATGAAAGACAGACCAAAACTTTCTATGGCCTGGTGAATTAGCTGGGACCTTTGGCCCTGCCCTACACATGATATTTTATCTAGGTGGGGTCCAGGGAAAGAATTCAGCCAAATGGATTGAGGAACACACTTGAATATAAATGAGAGACCCTGACATTTTTGTGTCCTTGGAAATCCAATCGCCTCTCTATGCCTACATTCCCTTCCTATCTCATAGGCCAGGCCCTGACTTGAGGTTCTGACTGTCCTCTGGACGTGGGGCAAAACCTGCTGAGGGCTGGAGTGAGGGGTGAAGAGGTGAGAAGCACTTGATGTAGTTGTGTGGAATAAACAGTATTTTTCTTTTGTACTGGTCTGTTTGTTTCTCCTTCCAGTTTCTGGGTGGGGGATATTAAGGGAACTCATGTCAGAGAGGCCAGGGAACTATATCAGTGGGCTGCCTTTGCTGTGAGAACTTGTAGCCTGGAAAATTCCATTGCAAGAGGGTGAAGATCAGTACCCTGGACTCCCCACAAGGCTCTGCCCCCAGCCTTCCAGCCATGACCCTCTCCATGGGGTGCAGGGTCAAGTGGATGTGCCCTTTCTCTTTCTAGATCACCGTCCTAGTACCTGGGATCCCAGAAAATCTTGCCAAGCCCACTTTCTGGCCCTTGTCTGGGTCCTAACAACAGATGTGTTGTAGGTATGCACATTCCTAGGCCTGAGAGTTGATCAAGGGGCAGCTGTTTTAGAGAGCTGGTTGGACAGAGCTTGGATATGCAGGCTGGAGTGTCTATGAATATACACAAAGCCTTTTGCAGTGTAAGATGGGACTGCAAGGGGAGGAAGAGAAGGCAGGCTATAGGCAGGGGACCAGGACTGTGGAATATTCTAGCATAGAACTTCAAGGAATCTTAAAGAAAAATTTAAATTCAAACCTGGCCTTGCAGGTCATTATGAAGGTACATATCATTATAGGTAAGTAGATCATTCACAACTAGCTTCGTTTTATACTATAAAATTTAGATACAGTATATGGCAAGTGAGTCTTCATTTGTGCTCTTCCTCAGGCCTGCAAATGTTAGGGGCAAGCGTAATACTGGAGCTTAGAGCTAGAACATGGCTGTTATACAGGTCTCTCTCTTTTCTTATCTACCTCCTAGGAATAGGGTTCATGACATGCTCCCCTGCAGCACTTCTGCTTCCTCCTTCCACCTACCTGGTATTGTGATGTCTGGGCTACATTATCTAAACTGGTGAGAGTAAGGCATCACCTTTGATTCACTCAACCAGTATTTGTCAGGCACTGTACTGGGTTCTAGGTCATGCTCCACCATCCTACCTCCACCCAAGGGACAACAAACAGATGTCTAAGATTCCGATGTAAGGCTCAAAGATCAGAGAGCAGCTTTAAGCACTCTGAAATAATGGGGCAAAAAATTAAATAGAAGCCAAAACTTACTTCTGCATAGATTTCACAATCCTCATACTAGCTGGCCACACTAGGCTATGATTCCTCATTACCCAGGCCAGGAAGTTGGCTAGGAGGTGGCTGCACCAGTGACCAATGACAGATAGATGATTGAATGTATTTTCTTTTGTTACCTGGTTCAGGTGCTGCTTGTCGCCTTCAATAATCAAGAGACAAGGTTAGCGGAAAGAAAAGTAGGTTTATTCAAAATGCCAGCATGTGGGAGCACCGTGAACCCTTGTCCAAAGGCCATCTCCCCATTTCCCAATGGGCCAAGAGGTTTTATAGACACCTAATGAGGAAGAACAAAGAAAAGGGGGAGGTGGCCCAGCAATTCTTGGGCAATTTGAAAAAGAAAAGATGGTACTTCCCAGTGGTTTCTGGGATTAGGGTGGATCCTTATGCAGTTATTGGAAAAACTTTCAAGCCAATGTAAACAAAGTCATTGAAACTGGTATGCATAGTAAACAGTCATTGAAACTGTTTTAAGGAGGGAAATAAAGAAAAAAAAGTCTTAAACGGTTTTAGGCTGAATACTATTGTTGAATTGAACTAAATTTAGGGTGTTAGATCCTGAAAGTAGAGAATAGTGTTACACTGTCCTCTCCTTTGAGGAAATAGTAAGACCCTAACTTCAGGCTACTGGGAGAAAGCAAATACAGAGGATTCTGTTTAGCTGTGCAGGATTTAAGACTAATATGTGGGAGTGAATAGAATCTGCATAGCAACTGGCCCTGACTAGAGAGAGGCAGCTCCCAGCAGAGGAGTCAGTGGAAGTTCTTATCTCTTTCTGGCTCAGACCAATTAAGTGTGGCTTCTGGAAGATGGCCAAGGAAGTTTTTAAAGGAAGAGAGGTAAGTTTATGGAGAATTCTAGGATGTTCTTTTGGGTTCCTGGACCCAATTCCAATGTTTATTTTTGGGGGGTGGGGGGCTTTCTCCATGCCAACAAGCAATTCCCGGACATCAGCAGGGTGTCCAATGCAGGTTTCCAAGAATTCAACTCAACTGTGACACTATCTACTGGAGACAGCATCTGATTCCAGGGATAGGGTCTCAGTTCCACAAGACTGTCCTCCACTTCAGACGTCATCCAAGAGCCAAGATGATTTCCTGTGCTTCTGACCAACCAACTGCATATTGAAGGCTCCAACACCACCATCCAACTCAGGATACCAATTCCAAGTTCAGGATGTTTACCTGTGTTTCTGATTGACTGGCTATAAATCAGAGATTCCCACAACCCCCTTCTTGGGTTTGATTAATTTTCTAGAATGGCTCACAGAACTCAGGAAAACTGTTTGCTCACTAGATTACGAAGGATATTAAAGACACAAATCAACAGCCAGATTTAGACATAGAGTAAGGTCCTGAACAAAGGGGCTTCTGTCCTTGGGGCCTTCCACAGAGGTACTGAGAAGCCTTCTGGTTCCCCAACCCAGAACCTCTCCAAACTCTTTCCTTTGGGTTTAACTCATTGGCCATTGGTGATTGATTCAACCTCTAGCCCTTCTCCTTGCCCTGGAAAGTTTCAACCCTCTATTCAAGGTTGCTTCCCCTGGCAACCAGCCCCTACACTCAGTAGCTTTCCGAAAGTCACCTTCGTTAACATAAACCTGGTTGGGGTGGGGAGGGGCTGATAATGAAAACAAAAGACCTGTTTCACATTTATGGCTCTGAAGTTTTTCAAGAACTGAGGACCAGAAGCCAAATGGTATAACTAGAGGCTCCCAATGCTCTTGACCATTAGAAAATTCCAATCGTTTGGGGAGCTGTGAACTAGGAACTGTGGATGAAAACCAAGTTTATATGAAAAATATTTTTTGGTCATCCAAGTGACCAAATGTAAACGTTAAAAAACAAAAATTCCACAGAGTAAATTTGAAAATCTGATTGGCTTAATTCAGATTTCACAGGTAGCATCCTATCTAGCAACTAGAAGGGCATCCCCAAGGGTTATACAAAATGGAGGGATTTTATAGGAAGAAGGGTGGAGCAAGGGAGCTATTAGGGAAAGAAAAGAAAGGATTATATTTGGACCAGGACATCTCTCCTTAAAGGGAAGGATTTTTATAATGTAGATTGTTTTGCCTCTTCTTTCTAAGGGGGATGGAAAGGGCCAATGTGAGAGATTACTGGTGCTTGACCAGAAAATTCCGATTGGTTAAGGTTAATTAAGATTTCTAGGAAAGGTTAAAACTGCAATTAGATCAGTTGTAATTCTGGGTTTGCTATCATGGGCTTTTAGCATGAATTATGCCATTTTGGGCCTGCAGTTTTTTTCTCTCTCTTTTTTTAAAATTTATTTTATTGTTTGAGAGGAGAGAGAAGGGAGAGGGCCCAGAGCAGTCTCCATAGTTGTATGTCATTAGTTGTGACATGGTTTCATTCCACATAGGTGGATGTGGGGCTGTGTGGGGTGAGAACCAAACCAAGAGCCTCCCGCATGGGTGGAACCTTTGCCACCATCCCAGCAGTTACCAGTTGCACCACAGTTCAGCATATGCGTTTGCATGAACTGGGGCCAGGATTCAATCCCCAGACCTTGTGGTTGACTGTGCATGTTCTTTTCCAGAGTATATTAATGAACTTTGGGCATATATATGATATTATAATGACGGTATAATGAGTCTTTGGTGGAAAGTGGGTCCTATGGAAGCAGTCCCAAAATCCCCCTACTGTAGCTGCCTGCCTACTTTTCTCTTGAGAGATATTCCCCCAAAATCTCTATGGGAAGCTAAGAGGCTGAAGGTCTCTTCTGTATTTCCTGCTGAGTGTGGTTGCTATCCCTGCCTATTGGGGTTCACAGAGCTCTCCCCCTTACTAAGCTAAAAGAGGAGGAAGGCGTCTCGAGATCCCCCTTAAAGACAATGCTGACTTTTTTGGCTGGGATGGTCCAGAAGCTTTGCTGATGTATAATTAATATGCTGATGGCCCCTAGATGAGGAGGGACAGATTCGGTTAATAAATTTGAAAGCATTAGCCCAAAAGCTGACTTCAGAACCTTCAAAAGTTCTATTTGATCTCGTGGCCCCCCTCCTCCTAACTCTGGGGAGTCTTCTCAGAAGTTGAGTGTAAGGCTCAGAAAGAATAGTCAGTCACAATCCACAACACAGAGCACAGGTTCCAGGATAATCAAGTTACTGGTAATATCTGGCAGTTACAGATTCCAGGACAATTCACTAAGGCAGGAGATTTAGCATAAGAATGACTGACTAGGGAAGCCAGGATGGCTTAGTGGGTTAAGCGCTCACTTTACAGCCCCAGGTCCTGAGGATCAAATCCCAACCCCAGCCTGTTTGGACCCATATGCTGAACTGGGGTGTGCTTCCCATGTGGGAGGCCCCCGGCTTGGCCCCCAGTTCACCAGGGTGTGCCTCCCACATGGGAGGTCCCCCTGCCCATTACCACCACTGTGCAGCCCCCCCACCCCCACCCCGCTCGTCCATGTGAAATGAAATTATGTCGAAAACTGATGATGTACAACTATGGAGACTGCTCTGGACCCCTCCTCCTCTCTGTTTCTTTGCCTCTCTCTCTGTCAAAAACAATAAAATAAACCTTAAAAAAAAGAATGACTGACTAAAGTCAGAGACAGGAGATTCTAAGAACAAACAAGAAGTAATAAAACTGGGGAGCTAATGAACTAGTAAAAAGGAAACCAGAAATTTCTATAATGGGGGTTGGGAATTCCTTCATTTGGCCCATATCACTAGGGTCCCCTTTTTGTCACTCATATTAATAGTTAATCCTCACTGATCAGTGACTATGTCTTAGGCATTCTTCTAAGCACTCAGTATGCAGTACTTTTTTTTTTAGATTTATTTTATTGTTTGAGAGGAGACGGCCCAGAGCAGTCCCCATAGTTGTACATCATTAGTTGTGACATGCACAGCTTAACCACTGAGCTATTCTGGCATCCCCTCACCATAATTTTTACATGGTAAGAATTTTTTTTTTTTTTTCAGATTTATTTTATTGTTTTTGACAGAGAAACAGAGAGGAAGAGAGAGAAGGAGGAGGACCCAGAGCAGTCTCCATAGTTGTACGGAATCAATTTTTTTTGACATGGTTTCATTCCACACAGGTGGGCTGCACAGGGTGGGAACTGGGCTGGGAGCCTAGGCCTGCTCCTGCAAGCTGGGAGCTGAACCAGGAGCCTCCCACATGGGAAGCTCATCCCAGTGAGAACTGAACTGGAGCCACACCCCAGTTCAGCATATGGGTCCACACTAGCCGAGGCCAGGACCAGGACTGGGACTTGATTCCTGGAATCTGGGACTGCAAAGCAAGCTCTTAACTCACTGACCCATCCTGGCTTCCCCTGTAAGAATTATTATTATGCCTACTTTACAGACAAAAAGTTGAGGCATAGAACAGATGATGACTCTACTCAAGGTTGCTTTGTGAGCAGCAGAGCCAGGTCTTGAACCCACTGAGCCATCCTGGCATCCCCTAATATTTTTAAATAAGATAATAATACTGACCCAATCTTAACAAAGAAATGGAAATGTTGGGGAAGCCAGGATGGTTCAGTGGGTTAGGCGCTCACTTTGCAGCCCCAGGGACTGAGGGTCGAATTCCTGCCCGGCCTGTGCAGACCCCATATGCTGAACTTCTCACCGGGCTAAGACCCTGGCCCAGTTCCTGCCCTGTGCAGCCCCGCCCACCTGTGGAATGAAACTATGTGGAAAAA